>VUQH01000895.1:32343-44191 GCA_015106775.1 Etroplus canarensis
GTAGGCTTCTAGCTGTGAAGTTTGTCTTGTTTTTAATGGAAAAAAACATTTGCAGATGGAGTATTTTAAATAAACACTAATCCTGTAACAAACATGTTGCGTCTTGTTGTGACTTTGAATGGCTGGTTCTATTCTGAAAGCTGTAGTGGGTGTCAAACTGGGCTTACCCTACTTATATTTGCAGCACCTGAACAAGAGACAAGATGTCCTGGGTCCTTCCTCACAACCTGCTAAATGGTTTCCCTGGGCACAGCTGTGAAGGAACAGAGAATCTTTTACACTTGGTCACTAGTTGAATGTTTGTTTGTTTTTTTTTTGGCACACGCAGTGCTTACTGTTGCACAGCACGTAAGCAGATTCTGTGCATATGAAGTACAACTAACAAGTGTATATAAATTCTTCAAATGTGCACTACATGGTCAAAAGTATTGGGCTACACCTCTAAATCACTGAATTCAGGTGTATAAACTGGAGTCTGCCTTTACTAGCATTTGTGAAAGAACTCACTGAATTCACCACTGTTAATAGGATGCTACATTTCAAAAAGTACATGATCAGCTGTAGGTGGTATTCTTGCAAAGTGGAAGCATTTAGGAACCACAGCAACTCAGCCAAAGTCCATGTAAGGTTACAGAGTGGGGTCACTGAGTGCTGAGGTGCATAATTGGTAAAAGTTGCCAACACTCTGCTGATTCAGTAATTGCAGCATTCCAAACCTCCTGATGATAACATCAGCACAAAACCTCTGTGCTGGGAACTTCAGGGTTTCCATGGCTGAGCAGCTACAGGCATCTTACATCACCAAGCCGTCACTGGACTCGGGAGCAGCTGGAACACTTCTCTACCTGGCAGTCTGATGGATGCGTCTGGGTTTGGTAAATGCCAGGAGAGAGCTGCCACCTGATTGCATTGTGCCAACTGTAAAGTTTAATGGAGGAGGAATGATTCTCTGTGGTTGGCCTGTGCCCCTTGCTTCCAGTGAGGGAAATTTTAACAGCTCAGCTTACCAAGACATTTTGGACAATTCTTTGCTTCCAACTTCCAACTAACAGTTCGGGGAAGGGCCTTTTCTGTTCTAGCATGACTGTTCCACAGTGCACAAAGCAAGGTCCATAAAGGCGTGAGTTGAGTGTGGAAGAACTTGATTGGCCCACACAGAACCCTGTCCTTCACCCCGTCTGACACCTCTGGGGTGAATGGGATGGACATTGAGCCAGGCCTCTTATCCAACATCAGTGGATGAATGGGGGAAAAAAATTCTATACACACCAAAATCTTGGAGAAAGACTTCCAAGAAGAATGTAAGCTGTTGTAGCTGGAAAGGAGGGGGATCAACTTTACATTAATGTCTATGGATTTAGAATGGGACGTCTAAAAGCTCATATAAGTAAAATATGTTGGTGGCCCAATACTTTTGTCCATACAGTATATCTTTGAGAAAATACACTTTGAACATAGCGGCTTTATCACTTAGTTTACTTCCAACATAGTGCACCTTATTACTGTTGTTAAACTCTGATGTCCAGAATCTGAGTATGTAGTGTGCGACGTCTAGCAGTCTAACTCAAGTCAGTTTGAAAAAAGCGCTGCATATTCGTAGTTTGCTATCTATAACAGTGATTTACGTACAACTGATAATTTACATATAATTCTTGCTGTGAATGAGTGTCTTGTGGACATCTTCTGATCTGTGAAAACACTGAGAAATCCTGTCAGGTGCAGTTTAACGATGCAACGACACGTTGCCAGAGATCAGCAATACATTCAGTGGAAAACGAGACCGCAAAATGTAGATAGGAATGTGTTACGTTACATTTGTCGCGTTTAGGTTATACCTCCACTACATGGCCATTATTATTGGTAAGTAATGGTAAAAGGATCATTTTCCTTATAAACTAAACTTATAAACCAGTTATTGAGCTTTCTGCTCTCACATGCAGACACTTCAGTAAAAAGTTAACATTTCAGGACCGATACAGAGACAAAAAGTCAAAAACAAGTGCCCGAAATTCAAGATCAGCACTTTTAATTCCACAAATCTACAATATTTTATTAACATCCTTTGAGGAAGTTGGTCGATGTAAAAACAAACATACACTTTAAACCTACACGTCAGTTTTACCAGCATTTTTTTGGCATTCATCATCACTCGTACAATCATTTCACTCACACACATCAGACTAATAAATTAGAGGTTTCTAGCATGTGGGCGCACAGTCATCTAAACAACACAAAGGGCCAGCAAGAGTGAATTAAAATCTTACAGAACACAGGATGGGAAAGGCTTCAGATTCTGTATTAGTACTGAGACAGCTTTCATTTTTGTACTACTACACTGCCACCATTTTGAGCCCTCTCCCACTCACCCCACACTGGCTTGATCACAAACACTGAATGTGGGTTTTCAGTTTTTGTCAAGGTTCCAAATACTTAATGATCACTGGACCACAGATCCCTGCTAAAGACAAAGGAGAGGTTCCTTGTTACACGCATTAAGCAACAACCCTACATATGTGTGTATATATACATGCAGTTAAAGCAAAAGAGCCTTTTTAAGCTGTGAATGGTAAAAAAAAAAAAAGACTGTTCAAAATACATTTTTCAAAGTGCTTTTTCTTATTTAGACAAAGCAGGACAAAAAACTTAAGAGACATCAGTCTGCCCAGCTGGGAAGCAGGTCTGCCACTGGTGCCCTGTTCTCTTCACTGATGAGAGCAGGTTCACGCTGAGCACATAGGACAGGAGACTCTGAAGACGCCGTGGTATCCATGATCACTGCGCACCTGCTGAGCGACCAGAGCACCAGTGACGCACCTGCTTGAATGCCAGTCAAGCTGCACGACGCTGGTTTGTGAGCACAGGTCCCACTGAACGGCAGTTTGGTAAGCAAACACGCATATGAACAGCCCAGTGGAGGTCATTTATTAGGGCTCTGGCAGTGCTCCTCCCCGGACAAAAGAGCAGCTACTGGTCCTGCTGCTGGGTTGACGGCCCATCTCCCGGGATCTCCTCCTCACTCTTCAGACTGTGCTGGGAGACACAGCAAGCCTTCTTGACACAGCACACAGGAGCTGGTCTACCTGCGCAACCTGAATGGATGGCAGGTACCATCTAATGCTACCAGCAGGGACAAGGACATGAGCAAAAAAGCAAACTTAAGAGAAAAATTAGTCAGAAGGGATACGGAAAGAGAAATGGTCCGTGGCCACCACTTGCTAAACCATTCCCTTACTGGAGGTTGTCTTGTTGTTGCATCTCCAGTATAACTGTTTTCACTTTCATTTTCACCAAAGCAGCTGAAATGGATTCCTAATGGTTTACACTTCCTAACTGAAAAGACTGATACCACTGAAGTTAAACCAACTTTGTTAAACTGCGATGATCGAGTGTTTCCTTAATTTTTTTTGAGCAGTGTATTTAAATAACTCGATTATTCAGGTTAGAAAACAGTGGAAATGCCCATTGCCTTTTTCCAAAGGTGATCTTTACATTGCCTGTTTTCAATACACAACCTAAACATATTTAACATAAAATGTTACAAGTTAAAATAAATTCCAAATTCTTACATTTTGTGAAGCTGGAACTTGTCATTTTGGCATCGTGCTTTAACAAGCTGCTTGTCAAGACTGTTGTCAGTCAGTTAACTGTCCACTGACTAATGCTTTCAGACAAGCAGGACTCTAACCCTAACATCTGTCTGTTCTGGAAAAATATTGTTATGAAAAATGTGTTTCTCAAAGTGAGGTCCAAGGACCTCTAGAGGTCGTTTAAATGAAATCAGGGAGTCAACGGCAGAAGTTCACCCCAAGAGTAACTGGCGCTCATTAATAACAAACTCTCATTTACGTTATTCGTATTTTTAAAACAGTTAATTACAAAATTCAGAACAATCTGTGGTCTAATGTTGACATGTTTGGGGGAGGGGTCCCATGTTTGAGTCTCTGCTGTTGAAAACAAAATGTGAGCAGCTCCATTGTGAACCAGCAGATGGGGCTAAAGTGTCATACTGTACACTTTCAGATTGTAAACATACAAAACACTGTTCTCAAACACACGTTCTACAGCACATTTATGCACAAGTTCATACAGTTCGAATCAGATTTGTTTTCCTCATGTCTTACACTTAGCTCATGGCAGTGGCTTCGGTTGGTTGAAAAACATATGACACGTTATCTGTTTTGTTTTTGCTTTTTTTACATCAAATATTTGTACAATATATACATAAATAAATATTTTTTTTTCTCTGTCAGTGCTCAGGGTAAAGAGATGAATGATGACGCTCAAGTTTGGTCAAAGTTTTGACTTTTAGTTGCAAAGTCAGACTGTGTGTGATTTCCCATTGGATAGAATTCACATCACCCAGATTGTTTAATTTTCCCTTTTCAAACTCTTGAGAATTTCAGTCCACTTTGTTTGCTTTTCTCGTCATAGTTTTTGAAGAGCTGGAACACAGAGTACACAGTTCTGATACTTGTCCACAATCCCAGCCTGTGTTTGGATACTGGAGAGATGTGACTGTCCAGGCCACGTGAACATGAGTCCTCTTAAAAGCTCATATATGGGAAGGAGCAGCTTTATGGTAGATCCCTGATGTCAGCCCTGTCCCAGTGTGTCCAGTTAAAGCGGTACTGGCCTCGCTGTACATGGAGGGTGGAGCGGTGGCTTTCTGTGGCCAGCAGGGGCAGCATCGAGCCACAAACCTCCTCCAGGACTCTAAAGTTTTTCCTGACCAAATCCAGACCCCTGAGGTGATGCCCACTACTAAGCACATGAAGTACTTGAGCATGAAGACGGCATAGTCTGGGCCTAGTCCCAAGCGCTGGCGCTCAGACGGGCAGAAGCAGGCCAAAGCTCGCTCCCAGTCAGGCCGGTAGTGCTGCTCGTATACGAGGCAGGCCACCACAATAGTGGCGGGGACAGTGTAGAGCACCGTGAAAAGCCCAATGCGAATCATCAGCCGCTCCAGTTTGTCCGTCTTGGTGCCACCTTGCTTGATGATGCTCCTGATGCGAAATAGAGAAACAAAGCCAGCAAGTAAAAAAAGTGAGCCAGTAAAGAGGTAGACCACAAGAGGCGCAAGTACGAATCCCCTTAGATTCTCCAGACTCTGGTTCCCCACGTAGCAAATTCCAGCCACAGGGTCTCCATCCACAGAGCTTAGAGCCAGGACCACAATGGTCTTGATGCTGGGGATGAGCCAAGCAGCGAGGTGGAAATACTGCGAGTATCCGGCGATGGCCTCGCTGCCCCACTTCATCCCTGCAGCCAGAAACCAGGTAAAAGACAGCACCACCCACCAGATAGAGCTGGCCATGCCAAAGAAATACACTAACAAGAAGACGAGGGTGCAAAGAGCGGGGCCGTTGGTGTCGTAGAGGACGTGCAGTTGGTCGCCACCAATACTGCTGGCGCCACATGCCACTCGTTCATGACCTGCCACCAGGCGGATGATGTAACCCAAGGAGACAAAGAGGTAGCAGGCAGCCAGGAAGATGATGGGCCTCTCCGGATACTTAAAGCGCTCCATGTCAATGAGGAAGGTAGTGACGGTGGTCAAGGTGGAGATGAAGCACAGCACCGACCAGAGTCCCACCCAGAAGCTGGTGAAGGCGTGTTCATCCGGTGAGAAGAAGGGCAGGTGGCAGGGCTGGGCGCAGTTGAGCTGGGGGCCAGTCTGGACCCGGCCATACAGGCTGTGGGACTCCCGCTTGATGGGGATCAGGGGTTCTCTACAGCGGCACTCCCTGTCACACTGCGGGGGGCTCGGAGGTCTGGTCCTGCCTTTAGGGGTGGGCTTGGGGAACGGGGGAGCCAAGGTGGTGGTCTCGCTACTGTTCTGGTCCATACACAAAGTCTCATCCCCCAGCTGGGGCAGCTGCTCACAGCTCATCCTCTCAGGCCACTCAAAGCCATACTGACTCATGAGCGGCGAGCAGCCCCGTTTGGCCCGTTCACACACGGAGCGGCACGGCGGAAGCGGCTTGCGGTAGTCCGGCAGGCAGATCGGAGTGTACATGCTGCACAGGAAGAACAGCAGGTCTGGAGAGCAGCGGATCCGGACCAGGGGCCAGAACTGGTGGACCTCCAGGCCCACCTCCTCCTGGGTGTCGTGGTTAAACTGGTTGGGCATGTAAGTCAGGTTGTAACCGATGCCCCTACACATGGGCACAGTTATAGGCTCACACACCAGATCCTTGGAAGCACCTAATGTGAAATCAAGGCAGTGGAGCAGCAGCAGCACCACCACCAGGGGGCTGCACGGTATGTGTCTCATTGCAGATGACATAAATAAATATCAATATTCAAAATGATTCATTTAGAGTCATTTAATTAAGCAATAAAGCCAATAAAAGAGTCTTTTAATATGAAGTCATCTCAGGGACCTGACTGAAAACTTTCTTCTTCTGTTGAAAAAATCAGAGCCAGACTTTCATTCTGCTACCAGACCCAAAAAAGGCCCCTCTTAATGATTAAAACACAGGTTAAAACATTGACTTAAATCCAGCTGGTCTCGAGCCCTGCAAGGAGCTGTCAATCATTCACCAGAGCTCCTGCGATCATTACGGAGAAAGTTCATCTCCGGTGGTCACGTTCCAATAAATCTAACGACCCTGTCACATTTTACGCAGTTTCCAAGCGATCAATCAGAAAAAGTCGCACCAAGCGGCAGACAAAAAAGGAACCGAATCTGTCCGAGAGAACACGAATAACCCCAAAGCAAAGCGCAGCGCTTCAGCGTTCAACAGATGCGTCAGTGTCTCCTGTCTCTGCGCACCGAGCTCCGTGCGTAAAATCCACTTGGCGTCTCCCCTCGTCAGCAGCCCGAAAGCGGTCACTCAAACTTTTCCGAGTGTCCCCTCAGCGGGAAAGCGGGAGGAAAACGGGAGAAAAATCCCGCAAGCGTTCATCGGGTTGCAACCTTCCTCCGTGCGGTGCAGCAGCCGCGTGCACTGACGCCCGAGGACGGAATAAAGTCCGTTTGAAAGCGCGGCGCCTCCTCAACGCTCACAGCGCCTGCTGCGTTAGATGCTATCGGAAATGTCACGATTCCACCAATGCGCGCACCCCTTCAGGTTCAGGACTTTTCTGCTCAGCAAAGTCACGTCTGTAAAACGTTTTTGTTTTTTTTTTTTAATGCAAATGCTACAAAACATGGTTTATAACGACTTGGCTGACTCCAGTGTGAAACAAATCAACAGTTGGGATGAGAAATAAAGACACAAATTTGAGCCTTTCCTCCTTTAAGTCATTTTTTAAGCATTTGAAGTGATTTATTCAATGCAAACAGACACACGAGGACTGTAAATAAAGGCAAAATAAGCAGAAAATAAGGTGCATTAGAGCAGAAACTCAAAATAAATGAATGGACTTGTTTTCAGATTTGCTGACAGTGGATAACTACTCTCAAGTGCACTTTAACATTGGTTTTTACTAATTTAATGTATTCAATAGTTTTATTTAACCTGAAGGTAGCCCCTAAAATACATTTAAATGCATGTTTGCTGCTAAATAACATAATTTCCACTCGTGTTTTTGTAAAGTGGTATTCTTCTGCTTTAATCTTACCCTCAGTGCTTAGTGAAATAGTGCCAGCATCTCCAGCAAAATCCTGAATGCTCTCAATTTAAATCTGGATTTATATTTATAAACCAAACTTTATGTATACAGGACCCACACAAGCAGGTTTTTTTTCTTTTTAAAGTGTTATTATGCTGCAGCTCAGTGAAACCTGAACGCATGTGGTGTCCATGCTGGGATTGTCTCCAGTATCCAGCAGCACTTGAACGCATCAGTGAGTCATATTTATGACTTCCTGCATTAGGGGCTGGATTTTACCAGGAGAGCTTGAAGGTATCAGATGATGGATAAGGCCTCTCCACCCACTGACACTTCCACCAAAGGACCACACACACACACACACACAACATAGAACAAAGCTCTTTGTGTCTTTTTTTTAAATAAACATAAGTACATTAAATGTACCTTCGGCTGCTCCCTTGTATGCTCTCCAAGGGGTCGCCACAGTGGATTAATCTGAACTGGTAATTTGGCAGAAGTTTTGCCCTTCCTGACACAACCCTCCATGGTGAGAGGGGCTTGTGTCCCCATCTGGAATCAAACCAGGGACCTTTTGCTTGTAAGGCGAATGTGTAATCCATTACACTACGGGGACAGAAATAGACATATGTTCATAATGTGTTAATATCTACATGATTCATATTTTTGTCTTTTTACATCACTGAAGATTTAATTTAATTTTTGTTTGCCTGTTTTCCCCTGATTTTAAGAAAGCTGCAATTCTTGAATTTTTTATTTAGACGAACATTTGATGAGATTTGTGGCTCTCAGTCAGTTCTGTTTACTAAGTCTGTTTTTTGAACCACTGCTGTTTTCAGGTTGTCTACCCATCTGTTAAATTGTTTTTACCCATACAGGAGCTGACTTGTTTGCTGGTTTTTAACCAAACTTTGTGTGTTTAATACCTATGATGATAGGTAGAAAAACTGATCACCTTTATTAAATTGTGGGGTTTAAGCTCAAAGGTCACACAGGGTCAGATTTAATGCAGATGCATGCTGGCCAAGTTCTGGGCATTTCTTCCTACTCTAAACCCTCTCTTACGAGTAGATGTTCAAAATTACAACCCAAGTTCCAAAAAGGTTGGGACTCTGTGTAAAATGTAACAAAAAAGGACACAATTTGAATTTATTATGAGATTTGCAAATCTTATAAACCAATATTTTATTCTCAAAAGAGCTCAGAAAGCAAATTAAATGCTGAAAGTGAGATAATTTAGTATTTTATGAGAAGTACTAGCTCACCTTGAATGTGATGGCAGCAACACGTCTCAAAAAAGGTGGGACAGGGCCATATTTACCACTGTGAAGTATCCCCTCTTCTTTTAACAGCAGTCAGATAATTCAGTGACTTTGAATGTGGTATGGTTGTTGGTGTCAGACAGGCTAATCTGAGTATTTCAGAAGCTGCTAATCTACTGGGGTTTTCAAGCCATCTCCAGGCTTTACAGAGAGTGGTTCAAAACAGAAAAGATACTGAGTGAGCAGCAGTTCTCTGGGTGCTTTGTTGATGCCAGAAGTCAGAGGATAATGGCTAGACTGCTTTAAGCTTGTGGGAAGGTAACATTAACTCAAATAACCACTCATTACAGCCAAGGTATGTAGAAGAGCATCTCTGAAAGCTTAAACACACTGAACCTCAAAGCAAGTGATGGTAGCACTTCCTGTGGTAACACGGTGGTGTTCTGCTAGCTATATTGTTTAGTGTGATTACTTGCGTCATGCTCCAATTTGGTAATTGAATCTACAGTTGCTTTGTTAGTGCACATTCTCTGCTTATTTACCTGCAAATTGTAGGTGTTGTGTTCACTCCCCGGGCATTCTGGTTTCGCTAGCTTGGTGTAGCTTAGATTATCCTAGCTCACTTTTACCCTCATATTCAGTAGTATACTCTATACTTGCTTTAGCAGTGCACATATTATGTTCATTACCCCACAAACTGTAGATGTTGTGTTGTGCTCAATCACTTCGTGTTCTGGTTTTCTTAGCTTGGCCTAGCCTAGCTATTCTTAGTTAGCAGCTGGGAAACCTGGCCATCTGGGTGACTGTGAGGGGGAAGCATAGTCAGAAACAGAAGCCCTGGCTGCACCACCAGCCTGTTTACATTTCTAATCGATTCTCCCCGTTCAGCGTCACACCCGCTGAGGAACAAACCTTGGTCTTTGGCAACTCTATTTTGAAGAATGTGTGAAGTTAGCGACACCAGCGACCTTAGTCCAATGTCCCTGGTGCCAGAGCAGGTGACATTCATGCAAATTTGAAACTGCTGGCTAAGGGTAAGCGTAAATATGGTAAGGTTACAAATCACGCTGGAAGTAATAACACCCACTTACAACAATTGGAGATCACCAAAATTTATATTGTCAGACTCCATAGTTTTCTCTGGTCCCCTCCCCAACGTGACCAGTGATGACATAAAGCTAAGTATGTCATCCTTAAGCTGTTCTCATTTTTAAAAATCTTGTCAGTTTAATTAAAAAAACCCAAAACATGACTGTCCAGAGCTGGGACCAGGAAGCAGAGTTGCAGTCTTACTCGCCTCTTTGCAGTTTCTCTCCTCCTGTCACCCCCCAAAAAACCCCATCCCCATAGAGGCTGCGTCTACTCTCAGACCACTTAAAGTAAATCCACCCAAATTTAGTAAAATATGAGTTAACCTAAAAAATCCACAAAGAAAAAATAATAATGTAACCATTTCAACAGCACCACATAGTAAAACAATTAAACGTGGACTATTGAATATTACGTCTCTCTCTTCTAAGTCCCTGTCAATGAATGATTTAATAATCGATCAACACATTGATTTGATTTGTCTCACAGAAACCTGGTTACAGCAGGAAGACTACGTCAGTTTAAATGAATCAACCCCCCCCAGTCATACTAAGTGTCAGAATCCTCGAAGCACAGGCCGAGGAGGAGGAGTGGCAGCAATCTTTAACTCTAGCTTACTGATCAACCAGATACCTAGAAAGAGTTATAATTCATTTAAAAGCCTCACTCTTAGCCTTAATCACCCTGACTGGAAAAGTCAAAAACAAGTTTTATTTGTTGTTGTCTATGATCTGTCTGTCCTTTATTCAGAGTTTTTGTATGAATTTTCAGATCCAGTTTACTGCTCAGTTTAGATAAAAATATCATAGTAAATGATTTTAACATTCATGTTGATGTTGAAAATGACAGCCTCAATACTGCATTTAATTCATTATTAGACTCAACTGGCCTTTCATAAAATCAATAAGCTTACCATTTTAATCACACCTTTGATCTTGTCCTGACATGTGGTATAGATACTGAATTTAACAGTATTTCCTAAAGATCCTCTCCTGTCTGACCATTTCTTAATAATGTTTGTGTTTACAATAATGGACTAGACAGCACTGGGGGAAAAATTTCACTACAGCAGATATTTACTGGAAAGTGCTGTGACTAAATTTAAGGAAATTATTCATCCGTCATGATTATTTCCTTCAATGTCATGTGCCAACACAATGCAACCACCTAAACTTTACTTGCACTAAGATTGATTATCTTGTTAATAGTCTCACAACCTTCTAACATACAATGTATCTGGAAAGTATTCACTTTTTCTCCATATTGTTGTGTTACAGCCTTATTCCAAAATTAATTAAATTCATTCTTTCCCTGAAAATTCAATACACAATGCTCCATAATGACGATGCGAAAAAAAAAAAGGTTTTTTTGAAATGTTTGCAAATTAATTAAAATGAACAATCAAGAAATCGTATGTACATACACTACCAGCCAAAAGTTTGGACACACCTTCTCATTTAATGGTTTTCTTTATTTTCATAACTATTTACATTATAGATTCTCACTGAAGCCATCAAAACTATGCATGAACACTAATGGAATTATTTAGTGAAACAAAAAGTGTGAAATAACTTAAAACATGTTTTATATTTTAGATTCTTCAAAATAGCCACCCTTTGCTTTGATTACTGCTTTGCATACTCTTGGCATTCTCTCAATGAGCTTCATGAGGTAGTCTCCGGAAATGGTTTTCCATTTCAGGATTCCTTGCCAAGCTCCATCGTATGTCTGCTAATATTCCAGATGTATGTACCAAGTGTTTGACTGAGAAAGGAACTTTGTTCCATTGCTTGTGGGAATGTGCAAAGATCCAAAACTTCTGGAAGGATGTTATACAATGTCTGTTGGAAATGTTTAATACCAAAGTCCCTTTAAATGCTAAACTATGTGTGCTTGGAATATACTCAAAGAACTTTCTACAAACACAGAAACAGTATGCA
>VUQH01000896.1:0-10074 GCA_015106775.1 Etroplus canarensis
TTTTATTTATTTGGTTTTTATTTTTTATGATGCAAGGGTATGCAGTCTGTGTGTAGTGGGTATATGTATGTATGTGTATATGTTATGTGTTTGTGAAATAATTTTGAAAAAGACAAACATATTGGCAAAAAAAAAAGATATCTAGCATGATTTTTTTCTCATTGAGATCTGATGTGTTTTCAAAGCGTTCCTTTAATTTTTAAAACAGTGCAGATATAAGCAAATAGGGCCCAACTTTACATTTCTTAACTGATTACTGAGACTAAGTGACCTCATTGTTAAATCAGGCTACACTGATGCTGCCTGGAAAATCTGTTGTTGCTTGTTTGTGTAAAAAAAGAAATTAACTTCATCCAAATTTAAATTTTGTCATTGGACATAAAAAGTTGCTGGCAGACGTTTACTTCTGACATGAGTTAGCATAAAATGAAAGAAACCTGCACTATGTCTCCCTGCTCGGTTTATTGTTTTTCTTGTTAAAACTGCCCAATTAGGCTAACCCAAGTCGTACAGTTAAAATCCAAATAAAATATTATTAATTAGTCTCAACCACAGAGTATGGATAAATTTAACAGCCCAACACATTTAGTTTTTTTCATTGAAATATAAAAAAAAATTTATATATATATGAAAAAAACTGTGACAATACAACAACAAAGTCACAAAAAATAGTCTTAGACCTTGATTTATTAAGTTAAATGTACAAAAGATCAATGACGATACATTTCATGTTTCAAGGCTCTGTCATTAAGACAAAAACTCTGTCTCAATCGAAAGCCTTCCAATCTTTTCATTCTGCCTACCAGCTTTCAAAGAAACAACCATTCATACTCCTGTCTAAATCACAGTACAATCTACTGTTTACCGTAGCTATTTCATCAAATAGATTTGCTTATACTGTAAAAAGAAATTTCATACAAAAGTGCAGAACAATATGTATTTACAGTATAATCTTTTTCCATATAAAAGAATTTCAGCAAATCCTGTGTGTGCTTGCTATTAAACATCTGCTCACCTTACAAGGAAGCTCTCTGCTTTGGCAGTGAACATTTGTGTTTACAAGCAGATTTGGATAAGGCACTAGCAAGGGTCAAAATCATTCCTTAAGTGCCTATGTATTACAGCTAGTTACTACACCTCTGACATCAATCCTCCTAGGTAAAGTTTCATCTCATCTCCACCTTAGAGAATACAGAAATTTCACTCCGTCCTTTCAACTTGACACTTTTTGGCAACTTGTAATAATATGCTTCATCTCACATGACATTGCACAGAGCACAATGTGCTGTCAAGTCATAAAGTGATCCATTCGAGATGGTGCTGGAAGCTAAATAAAGGCATGGGGTGAAGTTACAACAAATACATAAATGAGACGCGTCCTTCAGTCTAATTTCATTATCATTTTATAGCAACACAATGTGATGTCAATGCATCCGATTTGGTCTGTGCAGTCTACTCTGCACAAAGCTGCCGTAACATAGAAAAGGCTATAGGGTTCCGAGGTGACGAAAAGTCCAACATGACTAATACTGCACATTATCCACAATTATGGAAAGGTTTCTGTCTCTGCAACTTTTCTTTGGCCACTTCTGAATGGAACAAGGCTCACTGCATGGGAGGATGGAATGACAACAGTAATGTTGGTATTGCTTCAGAGACATTGCACACTAATGCAAAAGTTTGGTTGTTCTCTTTCACTAGAACAAAATTATCACTATGAAATTATAAAAATGCATCAAATAGAAAAATATCTCCTCGGCTGATTATCCTGCATGTTGGAAAGGTTTCAATGCATGATATCAAAAGTGCAACATTGACAATCCTTCTAAATGTGGTTTGTGAGTGCTATGAAAGTCAGGTAATGGTATCCCTCTAAAACGTTATAAAAGACACTCTTACTTACAAACTCTTATTGTAAGGCGTTGCCAAAAATACATTTACATTTTTTTTCTAGTATGACAATAGAAACCTCATTTGCTAAGATGATTTTATATGCATCATATAAAAATATTTTACCATCTTAGTTCTACCCACAGCTTTCTTAGGCTGATGAGAAACTTACAGTACGATCATATGTGATCAGTGTAATCACAATTACATCTCCTCATTCCCGAGACACTGTTCTGCAGCAGTAAACGGGTATAAAGTGAGACCCAGAAAGCTTGAGACAATGCTCTAACTTAGGTTGCTTTTCCTGCGCTTGTTAAAGTACAGCAGTCTGGAGCTCATGAGACTGCTAAGTGCCTTCTTCTTAGTCCCCTCCTGAAGGAAGACTATGTGAAGCCTCAGAGGACTCTGGAGGTCTGACAGCAGTCACCCTTGCCTCTCAGGGAATAGTCCAGGTTGAGCTAGTTTGTGAGAGATGCAGGAGTCCTGACAAGGCAGACACTGGTGGTAGGTGACAGGGCAGGAAGTTGGAAGTGACACTGAGCCCTGGAGCTTGGTGACAAGGGGAGGACCCTGGGGATGGGGCAGGCCAGAGAGCAGGGGATGCACCGGGGCCATGGAGGCCTTGCAGGCAGGGAAGGGGAAGGGGGTCCACAGGCCTCAGAAGCTACCCTGGACAAAGGGGTGGCTGAGCAGAACATCTGCAGTGGGCCGCCACTTCTCCTCCACAAACACCTGCCGCAGGAAGTCCCTGCAAGCATCAGAAACGCCCTCTGGAAGCATGGGCTTTGTAGGCTGGGTGGCAATCTTAAAAATGGCTGCCATAGCTTCGTACTCAGCCCAAGGAGGTTTCTGGGTCAACATCTCAACAACAGTGCAGGCAACACTCCTGAAGAAAAATAGTAAAGCAGAAAAATTGATTTGTGTTTTTATGCATCTATTATTACAGCATTTAATGTTTCATTTACAAACTTAAGTTGCACAGTACAGTAAATATCTTGCACTTCCAATGATAGTGTTAAATATCAAAATACCTCTGACACATGCCTAAATGAAAACAAAATTATTTCTATATTTCACTCTTAAGCTAAAGTTTTCAGCATTTACACTGTATGCCTGCCTGTGGTTGCGTCACCTTTCATAGCAGTAGGATTTTATACAGAGTAGTGTTAGAGTCCAGAAGAGTAGATGCAATGAAATGCCTAGAACTTAGCCAGTATGCCTCTACCTTAAATATGACCCTATGTGACCTTGCCCATTGACCCTTTGTGAAAGAATGGGTTGTTCTAAAGAAATCATTGAATTCAAGAGAGGTACTGTTACAGGATGCCACCACTGCAAAAATTCATGAAATTTCTTCCCTCACCTGTAGGTGGTATTATTGCAAAGTGGAAGCGTTTAAGAACCACAGCAACTCAGCCATGACGTGGCAGACCAGGTTAAGTTAGAGAGCGGGGTTGCTGAGTGCGGAAAAGTCAACATTGCTCTGCTGATTCAATAATTGCAGCGTTCCAAACCTAAACTCTACGGATTTAGAATGGGATGTCATAAAAGCTTCTGTAGGTGTAACGTGTGGGTGGCCCAGTACTTTTGCCCATAATAGTGAACCATTTAGTATGTCTGGCATCGTGCATAAGCACCCATTAAAAACTGTAAGCAAAAGAAGAGACATAGAAAAACGCTTAAATTAGTCTAATCTACTGATAAATCCAGTCCTTGTTTAAAGTTCACATGTTGATGTGAGTTTATGGCTGTGTTACATTTAACATTCCAAGCTTCACAAATATATTTTGATATCATACTGTCTTACTTTATGCATAAAGGTGTTGATTTCCAAATGCACTTTATTTCTGATTTCAAGATACTATTCCTGCTCTGTAATACAAAACAACCTGCTGATACTTCTCAGTGTGTTAAGTGTCACCACAGTTAGTACACAGACTACATACCACAACAATGCACTAATAACCAATATAATTTATTGCTTTACAAGCAATCCGTTGAGGTCATTTTATTGCTTTTACAGTAGCAGTTGCAATCTGATATTGTTTTTGGTCATCATTCATTACACTTTCATCTGATCCTCACCATACATCTGCTTTCCTGCCGTATCCCTCCCCATTGATGACTTCAGGGCTCATCCAGTAGGGGGTGCCAGTGACAGACTTGATTCCTGTACCAGACATGCAGATGGTCTGGATACGTTTGCTGGCTCCAAAGTCTCCCAGCTTCACGTTCCCTGAGGAGTCTCTCAGGATGTTAGCACCTAGTGGAACGAAACAGAATGAGCTTAAAATTATTCAAGAATATCCACAGAACTGTTAATGTGCTTAAAGGGACAATGGCAATTCAAAGTTTCAATTAATGATGTGGTTAAAAAGTGATTGTTCCAGCAATTTAACAAAGGGGAAAGGTCAACACTTTCTATGGCTTGGCTGTCTGGGTTGAGAGAATACTGGCAGACTTATTTTTAAAAGTATATCTTGCAGTAATCCTTATATAAATACTACATTCACTCAGCCAACACTGAAGTTTATCTTGCTTTCACTTTTCCCACACTGAGGAAAATGGTTTCAGAAAATTAAATACTAAATAAACTGTCTGCGCCACAAGAGACACATCCAACCTCAACACCCCTTCTCCTCCTATCTTAGTAATTTTCCGACATGTAGCTGCGTCTATCCCATTTCCTTCAGGCACACCACTTATTTGATCAGTGACTAATGTGCACCACTCGCCTCTTACCCTCCACACCCACTAAGGGATTGGCAGGCTACAAAGAAGAAATTTAGATGTTCACACTGTAACCTTTCCTCTTTACTGCTCACATCTCCAACCTGCTTCCACTGCCTGCACATTTCCTGTATGTAGCATGTTAGGATCTTCAGTAAATCAGTCTGTTACAAATAAATTCAGAGAAACTTCCAACTGGTCACGAATCTGGTGCCAAGCTCTAGTCAAAACTGCATGTGCTAACATCTCTTTAACTGCAAAAAGAAATGTTCTGTGCTGAGATGAGCACACCATATATTTCACAAGAAGAGTATTTCTGAGTGGAAAATCCCACCCACATACGCTCTTCATAGAGCCTGCCTGGTCCCATGAGACCTACTATCTTTTTCCCCACCAGACAGTATATTTCCCTCTTTCTTGGCCATGGATTAACGAAGCAGTAACTCCCAAAGCTGTGGACGGCCAAACCAAAACCTTTCCATCCGGTGTCGAACATTTTTAGACCAGCCAATTTCACCAGCGTGAAGCCTAATATATCTCAAAGGGAAGTTCAAAATAGCACATTTTCCAGTCTCATTCTGTAGACGATGAATAACCAAATGAAGACATGTCAACCAGAATAAAATAAGTGAATCTGCAGTTTTCATAGCAACAGATGCTGCAATAGGACCCCAAAACATAGTCTTTCAAGTGTGGGTGTTTATTAGTTATATATCCAATTAAAATCCTACTCTGACCTTTTTTGTTTGCAGTTTCAGTTACCTTTGATGTCTCTGTGTACAATCATGTTGCTGTGCAGGTAGGAGACTCCCTGGAGGATCTGTCTGGTGTATCTCCTTGTCACCTTCTCTGTCAGAGCCCCATAGGCTTTTAGTTGGTCTTTTATCGAGCCCTAGAGAGACAGCATGAGAGTGAATCAAAACCTCGTGAGACACTGAATGGATGTGACAGACACACATGTACAAAATTAGAGAAAATCTTTGGCTTGGTATGGATATTGCTGAAAATATAGTTGTTTTTCAGAAAAATGTGGGTGTTCCAGCTAATTTGTTTTTTGTGAAAGCCAATTTCTAAGTACAAAAACCAAGTACGTAAACATATAACTTGCTGAAAGAAGTCTGTAGACTGATTCTGAGTCCAAACTGATTCAATAAGCTGCATTTCCTTTAATTTCCTGTTTTGAGTTTCTCTAGGGGACACTGCAGGAGCTAAGACCTGATCCTGTAACACCTGTGACGCACTTTTGGATTGACAGTGAAAACAAAACTTCTGCCTCTTCCCTTTCAGCTGTCAACAAGACACCTTATAGCAGCTCTCCAGCTCTCTGAGGGACACTTGGCCCTCCCTCCCTTGGGCCACTAAAGTGTTATCGGTCAGCCACAGCATTGCAGCCGTGTTGTGCAGCCACACAAAAACTTGGCTTTGTCACCTCCTGTCTTAACTCTGCCAACTCTAGCAAA
The DNA here is from genome assembly GCA_015106775.1 of Etroplus canarensis. Taxonomy (NCBI): domain Eukaryota; kingdom Metazoa; phylum Chordata; class Actinopteri; order Cichliformes; family Cichlidae; genus Etroplus; species Etroplus canarensis. Next base: position 6,081 of record VUQH01000896.1, read on the forward strand.
ACATAAACATTTCCAATTTCCAGACAATGTGTGAGTAAGATGTTGAACGTCTCTGAGAAATACAAAATAGCTCAGGAAATATTAAAAACAGGCTCAGGGACAGGGTCCACAGGCGACAGTCGCTCATTAAAGCGCTCATTTAGTGAGAAAATGATCTCATAAAATGAGCTGTTCTGCTGACATCGACCACAAAGGACATGTTTGTTGACAGCTGGTGACATTTCTAAATAGACTTTAGCAGATGTGGCCAGTAAGGGTTTGATTTTTAATGTTCATATTAAAATGTCTCTTTACCTGTCTTTATAGCCAAAACAACATGAATGAATACATTCTCAGAGATTAATTGTTTTTGCGAGTCAATCCAAATTTAAGACCTGCTGTCTCAGTGTCGCACTATAATGTGGTTACATTTACTGAGATGCCCAGAAGAATACTCACTCCAGGCATGAACTCAACAAAAATGGTGAGTTTTCTCTGTTCAAGGTCCCGAAGACAGCCGTAGTATTGAACAATCCTCTCGTGACGCAGATTCTTCAGCAGCTGAATCTCACACTCCAAAGCATTCACTTCCTACAGAAAAAGCAATTCAAACCAAAGCCTTCAAATTATAAAATCACAGCATTTCATTCAGTAAAATATATGCAGTCAGCAACATAATCCAAACGGATGTAAGGTTTTTTCCTCTCACCTTGCTGGTTTCTTGACAGTCGGGATCAAAGGGCACCTGCTTGGCAGCCAGCTCTCGGCCTGTGTCAGCATCATAGCAGAGGTATACCTCCCCGAACGCCCCTCGCCCCAGGAGCTTTCCTTGTCGCCAGTTGACTGGCGCCCGAGGAGCTGCAGAAATAAAACACCAGACGATGAAAACCCACCAGTTATTAATTTTGTTACTAAACCTCCTGAGACAGACGGCTTCACCGTGATATACTGATGTGAGAGCATGCGTCAAAATCCACCACTCACACATTAACTTCACCAAGACCAGACGTCAAACCCACCGCAGTTTTTTAAATAACTCCCACTGCAGACCCTCTCAGACTGGGGAAACCCCAGATATCACAGTCAAGCAGTGGAACCACAATCCACCAACGCACTGTGAAAACCTAGAGAGATCATCTGAAGAGCTCTCATCTTCTCAGTCCCAGACTCCAGGACTTTGTTTTGGAATTAGCAAGCTTCTTTGTGGCTGCGTTAGACTGTTTGGTCGTGTGTGGGTGAGAAGGACACCGGAGACCGACGCATCGACCACAGACTGCTGAGCCAAGCTTTGGTATCATGACAAAGACAGTTTCTGGGCAAACAGCATGTATAGACTGAATGAGTACAGATGTGATTAGTGAGTCTGTGACGTGGCTTAATTTGGATGATGAGAGGGGAATTCTGCCTGCTGTGACATACAGTACAACTGTACATTAATTCTACTCCCACTGATATCCAACAACTAAAAATAAAGCATGTTTGACAGCCAGGAAAACAGATTAAGCTTGCTTTGTATCTATCCATTACGACATAATACATCTAAAATAGGATTTCCACTGTTTAACAAAAATACGGTCCCCAAATAATGCAACACTGTTCTACAGCATAAGTTTAAAAATCCCTTAGATTTTCTCATTGGAAAGATTTTATCTTAAATTACTAAAATCAATCTTTTCAGCATTTAAATTCCAAAGAGGAAATGAATGAAATCATAAATCTAACAAAAAACTAACCAAACAGAGCTGAATCATAAAAAAAATAAATCAAAAGATAAATATTATTAATATCTGAAACAATTCATTCTTCAGGCCTGTTTCATATTCTCAGTTGTGAGGATTTTCTGATTTTCTCTGCTTTATGTAATTGTAGATGAATGTAATTTTTTTTCCAAACTAGATTAAATGCTTACTCATTTAATTGAGACAATAATCAGCATCTGTCTAAGGGTTGGATTATCCACAGGGATCCTGACAAGAAGAGTACAAGCTGCCTTGTCTGTATTTATTTATGGGTCATCACTTATTCACAGGAGCCAAATACAGGAATATTATTCTCCAAAGAGGTCCAGAAATATAATTTATTTTACAGTGTTTAGTGCATGTTCTCTCCGTTTCAAGACATTTAAAGTTAATTACTTACACTTGGCTGTACCACGCTGGCAGCTTTTGTCAGTAGTACGACCCAGTGAGCGCAGGTCGCTGTACTGCAGTGTACTGTCCCCATTATAACTTCGGGTGCGACTGGAGGGGACCAGCTGAAAAAGGTTCTCCTGCGGCATGAAGCTCCGAGGAAGTGTCCTGCGTCCTGAAAACACAGAAATTAAAAAGACACGTTAAAGACCTTACTCTTACAAGCTGTGGCCTCTCTTGTTTGTACTGTTAATCTGTTTTCAAACAGTTAACTTTACAGGTGCTGTGCATAAAGTGAGCCCTTGGCCAAGACTTAAGGCCAGCCAGAGCAGAGTGCCTTTCGCCACTCCATCCCACTTCCCTTCAGACAGGAAGCAGGGCGCTGTGTTTTTATACAAGTTTGGGTTCACCGCAGGGAAACGTAAATCACTGCTAGCCAAGGTTAGCCTCTGAGTAAGCAGTTACTAGCAGCTGCCTGAAACAGCAAGCCAGCACTCCATGTACTAAATCTACACAAGGTGCAACAAAAAAAGGCTAAAGCAGTCAATAATATTGTAGAATATTTTATTTCAAAATAAGCGTTATGAATCTGAAGTTTAAAAAAACGTCTAACCACATGGCAGTGTCAACAGTGGTGTGTCTTTGTTGTCTGTTTAATCTGTTAAATAACAGTACTGTTGTTATTCTAGAGGAGCTGGTTTCTTACTATCTCCATAATCCTTGCTGCGATTTGGCAACTGGAACTGCCGTGGGAAAGTCCCTCCTTTCCCATGACGACCTAAAAAGAGAGCAAGGAGGTAGAGGAGTCAGTAAGGAAATAATTCAAACCCCAACAATTAGTCTCGCATTACACCTGAATTACAGACAATACCTCTAAATTTACAGTTGTGTTTATCCACTCTTTAGGTCTAATAACTCAGGTTTAATTTAATTAGAGGTGGTGAGGCACTAAGACACTACATTGCTTTTGTTCGACCCTGCCTGTCACATCAAGTTCAAAAGCAGCAGAATGGAACGCAGCTCTTCACACATTGAATGGAGCTGTTGTTATCGCCTCACCGCAGCCAATACAGAAACTGAAAACAGCTTGTGTGTGCTAGCTTAGCGTTAGCTCTGAAGAGTGGAGCAGTAACTAAAGGCAGGTGGGGAGCGCTGCTGACGCATGTGAGCACTGACACTCATGCTCTCGCAGCACACGCGCGCGCACACACACACATACACACACACAATAAATGGAGAGGAGCGGAGCCACTTGGAATTGAAAGCAGCTGTTCTGTCAGATGACTGCCTCCCCTCATGCTGTTTTTGTGGCTGTATCCCATGGATACTGCAGTTATTTTTTGTGTTTGGCAGAGCGGGATGGAGAGGAAAAATCTACTCACAGGGAATGGTAAACAAATACTGTAGCCCTCAGCAGGAAGGGCCACACAGCTTTACATCTGGGAGGTTAGTGTATGAGTGTGTAAGCACGTGCTTGCATACCCAAATGAGTCTTCAAGTTCTGCTGCAGCTACAGTATGAGGCTCCCTCATCAGTGTAGGCAATGTGCAGCACTCCCTTTTCAACTTGGGGGTGGTAAAAGAGAAAGAGAACTGACCAGATTGAGAGAGCCGATGAAGCTCCTCTGTTCATGAGGGTTAGTATGGCGTTATCTCTCATCCTGCTTTATTTGATCTGCCTTCTGAAGAAAAGAGGACAGACTGGGACCCCAGGGACAAAGAAGAGATGAGCAGGGGGGCATCAAGAAGAGAGGGGATGGAGAAGGAAGTGATCATGAAGTGGCAGGCCAGCAATGTCTATTAAAAGTGGAATTTGGGATGAGAGATAAGATGGGCTGAAGTAAAAAAAAAAAAAAAAAAAAAAAGGAAAAAAAAAAAAGGCCAACA
>VUQH01000896.1:29748-40334 GCA_015106775.1 Etroplus canarensis
TAACACACAATGGAACACTATCAGTCATGGATTGGCCACCCCAGACCTCAACATTATTGAAGCAGTGTGGGATCATCTTGACAGAGAATGGAACAAAAGGCAGCCAACTTCTGAAGAAGAGCTTTGAAATGCCCTTCAAGAAGCCTAGAGAACTATTCCTGAAGACTACTTAAAAAAATGACAAGAAAATGTGTGCGTTCAGGTTGTGTTGAATAATAAAGGTGCTCATACCAAATGTGGGCTTCCAGTCCTATTTGAATCATACAAACTCTGTTTTTACCTTATCTACTGTAGTTTAATTTGTTTTTGCACCTTTCAGTAAATCGATGCACCTATTTCCCATTTTCCTAGCAAAATATGAAGAAATGAGAGCTGGTTCAAGACTTTTGTGTGATACTGTACATTAACAGCTGTGAGCAAAACCCACTGAGAGTATATGGACACAAGATACATTTTATTGCTAGTGCATTCATCTTTTCATTCATAATAGGAAGAGGGCACCATTTCTTCTTGTAATAGAGGGTAAATGGGTTGTTATGGCTCAGTAATCAGAGGAAGAGTTGCCAAAGGCTACTTGTTGCTGCACACAGAAAACACTAAATCACAGCTACTGTTGTCAGTGGCTACAGTCTAACACAGTGATTCGGCACCGATGACACAGCCAACATTTGATGTCAGCACTGCAGTTTGAGTAAAATGCCTCAGTAAGGCTGCTCCAATAATGTTTATGATACATTCCTGTAGTGAATTAAACAAGCACATGATTAATCGCACAGGGCCATTCAAAGGCAGAACAACACAGTGATGATAAGAGGAAACAACAACAAAGAAACAAGAATCATAAAGACAATGCCTTAAATTCAAAATGAAAACGGTACTGAAATGTGTCCTGTCATATGCAGTTAAGTTGAGCCTAACCGTCAGTACATTTCAAAATCGACTCTGAGAAAATACCAAAGAGCCTCCAGAGAGCTTAATGAAAATAGTCCCCAGGTATTTCTAGATTTCTTTAAGCATCATTTACTTCTTCTTTGGCCATCTCCTGTGTCCACAGGTTTTTGTTTTTTCACCTACCCTGAACATTCAGCACAGATAAATACTCCAGCATGCCTGCAGAGACACAAGCACTTTCTCTTTGTGTCAGCCAGAAAAGTTTTCATAAAAGCAATAAAGATGGCCACTAGAGCAATTTACAGCCTGAGGGGTAGAATCACGGGATGCCAACAGAGTTTGAACATGGGAACACATAGTACACTGCTGTCAGTGCATTCAGATCACACAAGCTCAAAGGCTGGGAAGCTAAAACTTAAAAGCATAAATATGCAGCACAGGTAGAAATAATTGTGCAAGCGCAGGGTGCTCTGAATGTGTCACAATATGAGCGTTACATTTGGCTAAATTCACATTAGTACCAAATAATAAGATTGCAAAGAACTACCACATTCAGTCTGCTTAGTACATCTGATATAAGGAAAAACAGTGTTATTAGGGAATATGATACGGGACAGCAAAGCTCTGCTTGCATGGCGCCGCTGACCACACATGAAAGAGATGAACAGCCACAAGACAGGTGGTCTCCTAACACCACGTTGCCCAGTCTGCTGATGCTCCACACACAACCACGCATACACACACAGGAACAGAACACCCTCTGCCTTGTGCCAGCAAGTCACCAGATGGGCCATCTGCTTCCCCCCTCTGCCCAGCATGATGCCAGGCTAGTGGTACCCACTGATCGCAAGCCCAATTCTCCACACGCTTCTTGGCAGGCAGGCAATGTGACAGCCCCGCTTGTTGAAGATCAAATGCTAATCGCCACTCGCTCTTGTTGCTCCACAGCCGCATGTCTTAAGAGAGAAGACTGTCTGTCGGTGTACCAGATGATCTGTGAGGAAAAGCATACATCAAACCTCCAGAAGTGTTTGAAACACTGATGTACTCCAATGTCAGATATGGAAAAAAAAAATCACCAGTTGGGCTAATGTTTCACTGGCAGAGGCCCATCCTTTGTCACAACATGACGACTGTGCTGAAACGACCAGCAAAAGTTAATTAAAAAAAGAGGACAGCAGAGGATGGAGCTTTAGACCGTGCTTCACAGAGAAATGCCCCAGCCAGACAAAGCAGAGCCAAACTCCTCAAACTACCCACCACAGTTTTTATTTTTGTTGGAATTCTGCAAGGGGATTAGTGCCAAGCCTATGCAGGTCAGCACATATATATGATTGGGAACCTTCTTCAGGTCTATGACATCACTCTCTGTGTAAACACTGTGATGATGAGCTAGGTCTCTGAGGGAAACACCCACTCATTTTAGACTAGAAAAGTGGGAGGTCTGCTCTCCAGCTGCTCGATAGTCAGAGCAGTATGACCTCATATTTGATATCACTCTTGTGGAGCTCCAGAGAAATCACAATTTCAAAGGTCAAGCCCTAAACTTTGTGGGGATTGCTGGGTTTCCACTCTCCCAGCAGCCACAGAACAAGAAATAGCTCCATGCACATCAGTACAGGAAGTGATCAGTGATGAGATGTATTGGGAGTGGTGCTAATGATGATGCAGTTTACCTGTGTTCCAATAAAGCTTGACATGAAAATTAATAAGCAAACTTGAAATCATTGATTGACTTTAACTAATACAAACATGTTCACGGATGAATAAGACACGCAAGTTTCAAGAGTCCACTGAATGAGTTCCAAATAATGTGGAAGTTAATGGAAGCCAACTGAACTGTAACAGTGGACAAAATACACTCAGTGGCCAATTCATTAGGTACACATGGCTGGTAACGTGTTGGACCACCTTTTGCCTTCAGAACTGACTTAATTCTTCAAGGCATAAATTCAACAAGGTGTTGAAATATTCCTTACAGATTTTGGTCCATATTGACATGAAAACATCATGCAGCTGTTGCCGATTGGTTGGCTAATTATCCATGATGCAAATCTCCCATTCCACCACATCCCAAAGGTGCTCTATTAGACTAAGATATGGTGACTCTGGAAGCCATTTGAGCACAGTGAACTCAGTGTCATGTTTAAACAAACCAGTTTGAGAGGATTGTAAGATGGTGTGTTATCCGTCTGGAAGAAAGAGATAGACATGGTCAGCAAAAATAATCGGGTAGGGTGTGAGTTTTAAACGATGCTCAGTTGGTAAGAAAATATCTCCCACACTGTTACACCACCACCGGCAACCTCAGCCGCTGTCAGAAAGCAGGATGGATCCATATTTTAATCTTCTTTACACTAAATTTGGACCCTACCATCTGACCATTGCAGCACAAATCAAGACTCATTGGATGACAACATTTTTCCAGTCTTCTATTGTCCAATTGTAACCTCAGTTTCATGTTCTTAGCTGACAGGAGTGGCACCCTGTGTGGTCTTCTGCTAGTTCAAGGTTTGACATGTTGTGCATTTAGCGATGCTCTTCTGCACACCTTAGTTGAAAAAAGTAGTTATTTGAGTTACTGTTGCCTTCCTATCAGCTCAAAGCAGTTTGGCCGTCCTCCTCTTACCTCTGGCATCAACAAGGCATTTTCTCCCAAAGGACTGCTGTTCACTGGATATTTTCTCTTTTTCACACCACTCTTTGCACGCTCTAGAGATGGATGTCTGCAAAAATCCCAGTAAATCAGCAGTTTCTGAAATATGCAGACCATCCCATCTGGCACCAACAACCATGCCACATTGAGTCAATTAAACCACCTTTCTTCCTCATTCTGATGCTCAGTTTGAACATCAACAGATCATCTTGACTATGTCTACATTACTAAATGCACTGAGTTGCTACCATGTGATTGGCTGATTAGATATTTGTGTTAATGAGCAGTTTAATATATATACCTAATTAAGCAGCCCATGAGCATAAATCCACATTCTTACAGCACTGCAGCAAAAGTAATAATTGCTACAGCATACTTAATTACACATGTGATAAGGTAGGTTATTGTATCCAAAATAAAATTAAAGCACACATCGTTATTGTTGATTAAATCTCATAATGTATCACAGCCCTGACATCATAATACCCAGTCGGCTGCAATGCTGGCAGGAAGAGAAGGGTGATTAGTGAGTCACGGCTATTTAGGTGACTTACTCTTTCTAAAAGGTCAGCAGCAGGGGTCTCCTGTCTGCTAAGTGCTTGCCAAAACTGTGCTGTGGTCACCCCTTATGAGTCAGAAGGGTTACACTTGCTGATTCTGGGAAGTAAGACAATGCCTTATGTCCTTTAGCTCACTAAAGCCAACTGAGGGTTTTCTATGCAGGGACACAGTTGAAGACTTCTGGGTGGTTGCAGAAGAATGTGGGTGGGAGAATGTCATTCTGTGTGGGGCTTACACACTCTTTATCACAACCTTGGTTCCCCTTTCTTTGTCTCAGGAGAGTTATTGCTGAGAAGAGATCTAAGCTCTTCAGTGGGCCACCAGGCTTAATGATTCCTTCCTACAGCACATCAAGAGGATTCTTCCCGTCATCTAGTACAAAAGCCATGTTTTATTTCAAATAAAGGAAATTTCCGTTTTGATGTGAAGCCATTATTTATACATTTGGACCTTTTTTTTCAATAGTAAATTCGTGTTTAGTTAGAGACACTGCCCTAGAAGGTCAAGAATTCAACATAAGCTGACCTCTTTGCATGAATTTGCTTTAGAAATGATTCAATGTTAGGATTATTTTCATTACTGATTAGGAGGACAAATAAAAGGAAAAACTCCAATCCCAAGTATGATATCATAATCCTGGATTGTCCATCCAACAAACTAATGAAATACATTCATTACACAGAGATATACAATTTCAAAAAGCAACAAATCCTCAAGTGTGAAAAGTGGAACTGGAACTGAACTGGAAAACTTTTCCTTTTTAGCTACATTTAAGAAATACTTTATTAATCCCCTAATGGGGAAATTACAACTAGATCTCAACACACTAATTTCTGGGGGTAGCAGCTCCACCTCCAACTTCCACAGGCGCGTACCGAACCAGTGACACATTAGCAGCCCTCTGGTTCCCAATCATTCACCATCACACTGAGCCACTGAATGACACTTAATATTTCTTAATAGATCTTATTTTTCCCAACATCCCAATAAGAGCTCTTGGCTCACAGACTGTAGGCTTCCTTGTGCTTCCTAGAGTCTCTAGATCCAGAATGAGGAACAGAGCTTTTAGTTTTCCGAGTTCTCTCCTTTAGAACCAGCTTCCTGTCTCAATTCGAAGTGCTGACAGCCTCTCTGTTTTTAAGACCAGGCTTAGAACTTACCTTTTTGATAGAGCTTATACTTAACTCACTGAAACTACTTGTTTTAATCTGCTTGTTATCTTTTACACATTTTAAATCTTCCTTTAATTTGCCTTTTTACTTTGCTGACTTTATTACCATTTTATTGTTATCTGTAAATTGGTTTTAGATGTGATGTTAATCTTATTTTAATTGTTTAATATACACACACACCCATATGCTCTTTTCTCTAAATTTTTAAATTCTGTTTCACTTTTTGTCCTTTTATTGCTCTGTTAAGCACTTTGAGGGGCACCTTACTCAAAAATTGCTATATAAATAAAGATTGACTGACTGATTGACTCAATATCTACCAGACCTGGGCCAGCGCCTCTGGGGGATAACCCGGATCAGACCTGGGTGAACTTGAGAAACAAGCTAATGAGATTGTGTCCCTCATGACTACTGTACATTACTCTTAGAGCAATAAAAGGCTGAAAAAAGATTATTGAATGAGATGAAAATAATCCAGATTTACTTCTGGTGCAGATCTAGATTCTTTTTATTTCTCCATCTTTATTTGGACTTGGGCTTCATGCACCATGTCGTAGGTTTAAAAATAGACACTAAAGTAATAGTTGTCTCATACATATAAAATTTTGCCAATTTTAAAATATTTTTCCTTGTAAGACCCAGAGATATCATTGATATTTGGGCCAGAGAGCTGAAATTAAATAGCAACCTACTACTCCTCTGGATGTATATGCCTGCCAAATTTGATGAAACTCCTCCAAATCTGTAATGAGTTAACATTGCAAATCTCTACAGCAGTACCAAGATTGGTACTACTAACCTACAGCGAGTTAGTTTGTTTCTCAAGTTAGCAATGTTGGTATGCAACAAAGTCAATATGACATCAATCTCCCAAAGCTCAAAGAGCCTAAAGACAACTTTATTGAGACTGTCAGATGACTTTACTATTCATAAATCTTGAACCAGTAAATGTTTAGCGTCTTTGCTGGGTTAAACACTTGATCAAGCTTGATCATAAGTTTAAGCTCTGGTTTTGTCACTTCTGTTTGAGGCAATCAAAGGAGACAGTAGGAGTGTTAGGAGAAAAGGGTGTAATCAAAACCCAAAGGGGTTATGATTACACCCTTTATGATTACACAAAGGGGTAGGAAGTGTATTATATTTACTTAATCCAGTGGTACCAATCAGACTCCAGCATAAGATGATCTTCCTCATTGATAGTGATGGCTATTACCTAGGAGATAAGTAGATCTGTCTTCCATTATCATCAACCACACAACACAGGCTAAAAATAGCCAAATGAGAAAGTGGTTCTTCTCCCATCCACAATACATCTGCTCCCTGGTTCACTAGAACCACATTCTCCACCCAAGAGAAATGTGTACAATCTGTAAAGTAAGCTGTCTTTTCCATTACAAGGGGACGTGCTATTACAAGCACATTCATTCATTGTGTTTCTCCACCCAAATGCAGCCATGCAGAGACAGCTCACAGACTTAAACCCATTTCACGAGACAGAATGTCAAACAGCTGTGGTTCAGGAACAGTAAAGAAAGTATTTCTGCTTTGCCAACAAGCTGTTTATCCATGAAGAGTGTCTCAGTTCTGGAGCTTTGATACTCAAAGAGGCTAAACAAGTGTGACAATGAAAAATCCAAAAGCAATTTCATAATTAAATTTCTAGAGTTCCCCTTGTCACTTTTATTTAAAACCTCAGAAACAAACTATAGATGTAATATAAACCAGTACACATGGAAAATAATGATGATTGCCTTGTCTGGTATTTTTACATATCTGTGTACACACAATCCTTGATGTGTGTGACCTAGCATGGCTTTTTGTTGTCTATCCTTGCAGCCCCAGTCTCTGCTACTGCTGATGGCATTGTGCTTATGGTCAGACAAGCCATGCAGACAAAGCTCAATCAGGACAACTTCCTCTTGGTTTCTGGTGCAGCAGGGACAGGACCTTACTGCACTTTCACAGATAAAGAAAGGTGGCCCAGACTGACTCCTTCCACTTTGTCTACATTTCTGCTTGTTGCAGTCTTCATTTGCATTTGATCCAAGTTGTATTTTCTGCATATAGCCCCATAATGTGTGTCACAACATGTTGTAACAAGTGTGAGGTAAATGAAAATGAAAGGCTAAAACTTTACAACCCTTTGCAACCCAGCACAATGTAGGTACTACTCTCAACAGTTGTTGCTTTGTGTGCCAACTCAAGCACTGCATACCTGTATGGGTGCAGGCCCAATTTGTGTTCTTTATGCATGAGCTGTTAGCATGACCTTATCAAAAACTGGTATCTTGAGGACGCGTTACAGATTTTTTATGGATTCCCTGGTTTGGGTGTGTCCCTTAAAGACAGATTATACACCTGAAACATAATACAGCATTTTAACAGTCCTGCTGAAAGGTGAATCTTTGGACTGAGGCTGTATATTTTTCTTTAAGGATGATCTCTCAGTATATCTGCTTATAGCTACTTTGGTTTTGACCTGTTTCCAAGTTCCTTTGGTGGAAACATGTTACTGCCACTATAGTGCTTTGCTCTAGGGTTAGCACAATCCATATGGGGATTATTTCATTTTTGGAAATACAGTCTTTAGCAATCAGTTTAAAGTTTTTTCTTAGTCCCACCAAAATACACACTCACTGTTTTACTCAACCTCAGACTTACTGAACAAAGCATGAAAGGATTTTATGAGTCTTTTAATTATAATCTTTTAATTTTTTGAGTTAGCAATTTTGAGTTTTTATGGCCGCAACCTCGGCATGGTCTCTCTTGTAAGAGAGATTTGATCTCAATGGGACTTCTTGCTTAAATAAAGGTAACTAAATTTACATATAAGTGGTGTCTTTCGTGACAATCCGCTAGAAAGGCCTGACCAAACATAATGCCACCGAGACAGTTACCCCTCTGCCCTGTTCTCCATCCTCTGGCCATCTCAGGCTTAATCACCGTGATCTCTGGATTTAACACTACCAATATGATCCAGGCCCTACAACACAGGTCCTGAGTTAACCAAGGATTTTTAACAAAAATTCAAGACAAGACAAAGACATGATGGCAGTACCAAACATCTTTTATCATGACCCGATGATGAGCCCTCACAGTGCTCCTGACAGCTTTACTGCCTTCTCCCTGCTCTGCTTAAAGCCAGAATGACCAAACTATATCCTAAGATAAAACTTAAATTTCCCAAAATGCCAAAAGTCTCTTTCAAACTCATAATCAGGCTTTTTATTAAACTAGAAAAACTGTTTTTGAAACCTCATTTTATTCTAATACAGCTCTACTGTCTCTTAGGGTCATACCCTTCATGGCTTCTTCATGCCCTTACTTCATTTTTAAATGCACACCTCTAATGTACATATGCATTTTACAGAGTTGCAACAAGCCCAACCAACAGTTGATTTTTTTTAAGCAGGTAATGATTTTTGATTTTTTTTAAAAATCTGAAAATTATATTTTTAGATATACATACAGTACACAAGTGTTATACTGAAAAGAGAAAAATGATGGGGTGATTGTCTGTTAACTTTCCAGCATTGTAGTTCACATACAAGTTTGCAACTCAACATAAAGGCAGAGTCTGATATACATGTACTGCTGAAAGCACTGAGTATTCTTGACAATGAAGTCTGAGCTGCTCTGCTGAATAAACTGTTTGATGAGCCAATTTCTAAGATACTCCAAGCATTATATTCTGCATTACATTCTGCTAAAGAAAAAAGTGTCTTAGTCAAAATTACAGCAAATACCATTAAATATGTAACAGGCTATTATTGCCAACAATATATATCAGTCCGTGGCACTGTATTAGGATGCCAACACTGCAACGAGTCAGTTTGTAAAATTTCTTCCCTTATAAATAGTCCATATGTCCTGTAAGTGGTATTATTGCAGAGTGGGACTGACCACGTAAAGTTACAGAGCATGGTTTGTGTGTAAAAGCCACCACCACACTGCTGACTCAGTAACTGCAGAGTTCTAAACCTCCTCCAGCATTAACATAAGCACAAAAGTCATCTCTGGAGCAGTGGAAACATGTTCTTTGGAGTAACAAATCACATTTCTCTATCTGGCAGTCTGACGGCTGAGTCTGGGTTTGCTGAACGCCAGGAGAACATTACCTGCCCGACTGCATTGTGCCCAGTATAAAGTCTGGAGGAGGGATAATGCTATGAGGTTGTTTTTCTGAAGCTGACCTGGGCCTTTCAGTTCCAGTGAAGGGAAATTTTTAATGCTTCAGCTTAGTAAGACATTTTGGACAATTCTATAATTCCAACTTTGCTGGAAGAGTTTTCCATGCTGTTCCAGCATGACTGTGCCACAGTACACAAAACAAGCTCCACAAAGGCATGAATGTGAGTTTGGTGTAAAAGAACTTAACTGGTCAACACAGAGCCCTGACCTCAACCCATCCAACACCTTTGGTATGAACTAGCACGGAGACTGCAAGTCAGGCCCTCTCATCCAACATCAGTGTCTGACTTCACAAATGCTCTTCTGGATGAATGGGAAGAAATTCCCACAGACACACTCCAAAATCTAGTCTAAAGAGTGGAAGCTGTTATAGCTGCAAAGGGGGGACCGACTCCATAAAAATGCTTATGAAATTAGAATGGGATGTCATAAAAGTTGGTTTAAGTGTAACGTTTAGATGGCCCAATACATTTGTCCATATGGTGAATATCAGTTGGTTATGGTAGTTCCTGCTACAGTAGGTGTCCCTGGGACCTAGGGCTGCAACGATTAGTTGACATAATCAACAACATCAACTAGAAAAATTAGTCGACGTGGAATTTTAAAGTCGACGCGTCATATTCTAAAATCACGTAAATGTTTTTGTAACTGCAATACACTACAGGAACATGTGGGGGCAGTATCGCTTTCATTGTCTGCCAAGACCGCACTCAATATTATAAAGGTAGAGTGAATGACAGAATAAACAGAAAAGAGGGTGAAGATGGAAGAAAATGAGACTTTCAAAAGTGTGGGAGCACTTCACAGAAAACAAAGGCAGAGCTTACACTACTACTTCTTCTTCTTCTTCTTGTAAATTTTATTGGCGGTTGGCAAACATCAAAATAGTGCATTACTGCCGCCAACTAGTATCCCGTCCACCTGTGTCATCCTTGCGCGGGGCCCGCGAACCTGGCGTCATCAGCCAAGGCCACGGGCCTGTTACAATGCACGAGCATTTAAAACGCCGCCACCCTGGAGCTGTGACGTCACCTCCAGATTTGTAAGTTTTAGAGAGTTAAGTTAATGCGTTGCTTTGATGTCTTAATGTTTGAACAATAATGTTAGTTTATCTG
>VUQH01000902.1:12350-36141 GCA_015106775.1 Etroplus canarensis
AAAACCAATTTTATTCACAAAAGAACATAGAAAATATAAAATTTAAAAGTGAAACATTTTACCATTTCATGAAAAATACTAGCTCAACTTGAATTTTATGGCAGCAGTACATCTCAAAAAAGTTGGGACAAGAGCAACAAAGTGGTACTAAAAAGAAAACTGCTGGAGGAACATATGCAGCTAATTAAGTTATTTGGCAACAAACTTAGCAATGTGAGTGAGTGTAAAAAGAGCACCTTAGAGAGGCAGAGCCTCACAGAAGTAAAGCTGGGCAGAGATTCAGCAATCTGCCAGAAACTGCATCGACAAATTGTGGAGTAAAAATCAGAATAACGTTTCTTAATATGAAACTGCAAATACTTTGAATATCCTGTCATTTACAGTACCTAATATCAACTCCAAGACATGGCCGAAAACCAGTATTGGGTTCACATGATCTTCGGGCACTCAGGCAGCGCTGCATTACAAACATGCCATGGAAATCACTGCATAGACGCAGGTACACTTCCAGAAATCATTTAAAGCTCTATCATGCAAAGAAGAAATCATACGTGTGCTTGATCCAGAAATGCTGCAGTCTTCTCTGGGCTGAGATAAAGTAAGAAATTGTTCTGTGGTCAGATGAATTGAAATTTTAAATTCTTTTTGAAAACCATGGAAGCCATGTATTCTGGACTAAAGAGGAAAGGGACCATCTGGCTTGTTATCAGAGCTGCCTGCCTGCATCTCTTTTGGGTGCATTAGTGCCTATGGTACTGGTAACTTGCACATCTGGAAAGGCACCATCAATGCTGAGAGGTATATGGAGGTTTCAGAGCAACATATGCTCCTCTCCAGATGAAGTCTTTTGAGGGAAGGCTTTGCATATTTCACCAAGACAATGATAATCTGCATACTGCAGCTATTACAACGGCATAGCTTTCTAGTAGAAGAGTCCGTGTGCTGAACTGGCCTTTCTGCAGTCCAGACCTTCATGACACGCAAACTATGACAAAGAAGACCCAGGACTGCTGAGCAACTGGAAGGATCCTTTCACAAAGGTCCAGCAGCCGGTTTCCAGACATTTACTGACTGTTGTTAAAAGAAGAAAACTAAACATGGCCCTATCCCAACTTTTTTGAGACGTGTGTTGCTGCCATCAAATTCAAGATGAGCAGGGATATTTCACGAAACAGCAAAATGTCTCACTTTCAACATTTGATATGCTCTCTATGTCCTTTTGAATAAGATATTGGTTTGTTTTTTTGTTTTTTGTTTTTTTTACTGGGGTTGTACTTTTCCAACATTATCACCTTTTTGAGCAGCACTGATGAACCACGCAGAGCACTGCGAGTTATGACACTTCCCTTTTGTATAGGATGGTGGCACCAAAGTTCAGCAATAACCTGACCTGCTTCTCTGCAGTCGGTGTGGCTCCTTGTGGTAATCACAGCAGCAGCAGTAAGAGGAGAGGAGCAGGAGGTTGCACTCCGTCACGTGTTGGAGAAATCAGATTTTGGAGACGGACGTCCTCCACTCGGCCCCCACATCGCTTAGGTTTCAGTTCGTGTGCTGCTGCAGTGTGTCAGACAGGCTGGCAGCGGATGCCGACAAGAAGAGGACGGCAGGAAAGTTTTACAAGACGCGAAGTTTGCTTCTTTCTCTCTTAATCATTTCGCCCGACGAGAAATCGGAAAGACCTACACAGGAATTCAGAGAAGAAACAGACTGTGCAGCTGGGATCGTTCCCAGAATCTCTGACAAAGAATGCCCATTTTCTTTTTTCCTGAGATGGATGTAACTCTGCACTTCGTCTTCATGAGGGAATAGTGGGGGAGATTTTCTATTCTGGAAACACAAAGTTATCATCTTAAAACACCGGAAAGGGACAAATGAATGTGAGTATCCATCACAGCAACATGGCACAGACCTTCTAACTCCACAAGTAACCAACCTGATGTGCTGAAGTTACTAATCACTGTTTGTCTCTAAGTACACTTCCTCCTCCTTTAATGTTTACAGCTTGTTACTAATCACAGAAAATGATTTAAATGGAGATTTGTGTGTAAATCAGTTGGTTTTTATTTTTATTTTTGCAGACCAAGGAGCTCACATGTAGGGCACCCCCCCTCTGCATCCATGCAGCTTCACCTATGGCTTTCAAAAGTTCTAATTTATTTTCACAATCTGTTGCAAAGTTGCTTTTTAAAATAACCTAATAATTATAACTGTAGTTGACTTTTTCTGGAGTTGGCTTTTTGTATTGGGTTTAACAAATGCTACGCAGAGCGCATAGACTTTGAAGAGCTGCCAAAAAAATGTAAGTTTGTTATCTTGCACTATGTTAAAGCTCCTCTGACAAGAAGAAATTCCTCTGAAATTGGGCAACCTGTGCAGTTAATATGTAGTCCTCTGAGTGCTGCTGCAGCCGCAGCGCATTTTTCCGCGCAGAACAAGGATTACTCACCTATTTGGGGCAGGTTTTTTTTTTTTTTTATGATGGCACTCTTGTGTTCATTACCCGTGAAATGTGTTTATATCTTTCAGTTAATTGATTAATTAAGTCACTGGGTTTTACCACCACTCGATTGTTGCCATGGTGTGTAATCAAGTAGTTTTTTTTTCTGTGAAACTTCAGATAAATCAGTGCAGATTCCTTCTTTGTTTCTTGTTTCTTGATTTGGGTTGATTTGTGCTTATGAGGATCTAACACTTAATATGGGGCTAATTCAGTGGAGCACATCCTATTTCATTCATTTCTGCACCTGCTTTGTTTTGGGACTGTTTTCTCTGTTCCATCACCTCGAGTTCAAAACATCATTCAGACATGACTTAAAATCACAGGGGAAAAAAAGCATCACTCCTGGCTGAAGCCAAAAATTGGTCTCCATGGCTTTTATAACAATCCAAGAATTATGTCATATACCCTTGGTGCACTGCATGAAGTAGTCCTTTGACTAGTCTTGTCTCTGTGGCATACATATGCTGTTGATGATACTAGTTTTTCAGATTCCTAAAAAAAACATAAGAAATGTTTCATGTAATATGGCCAGAGCAGCACTAACCAGAAAGTTTCACATTGCCCTGTGTTGTCTGAAAATTGCTTAGGTCTGTGGTTTTGCTCATCTTTTTGCAGTGTGGTCATTAGTTAAATACATCAAGTGTAAATCAACCATTACCCCTGAGGATATTTTGTCAGAATGCTGTCACCCTTAAAGTTCATTTTATTATTTATGTCCAGACTGTCATTTAAAAAAATGTACATCAACAATAGTCTGAGTGTTTTGTGAGCACACTCAGATTTAAAAAAAAAATCCCAATCACACTTGATCTTTTTAGAAATGAGAATGCATGTGAATCTTCACTCATAAGGTGAACTTTTACCTGAGTTAAAATACTATTGTTGCTGCTGTAACTCAATACATGTTTTTAATGATGCAATCTCTACTACTGCCAGTGCAATGTTAGATGGTGTCATCTTCAAAGATATTAGGTGTGTATGTTTTTTTTAAACTCCTGAACATCTTACACAAACAGCTGAACCAACCCATGCTGCTCTTGCTGTGGGAAAGAGATGATCTCTCTTGTCACGGACCTTCAGGAGCCTGAACTGAAGGGCACGGCATGAAAAAGTACCTTATGGGCTCTCCCAATACAATGTTTGTTATTGTCAGGAAGTGCATCTGTATCTGAGGCCTGTGATGGTTTTTCATGGCCTTTTTTAGATTACATGCCCAACGAATAAAGTTTCAAAGACTAATGCAGAGCGCAGAAATGCAGCACTTAGTCTGGCAAACATTCAGAGCATTGTAGTTTGCTTTGTGCTAAGCCTGTCATCCTCATGTCCAGTCAATCTGCATGTCTGCCTGTGATTTCCATTATGGCTCCATTGAGCCTCAAGCAGGCTGGCCTGTTCTCAAACCCACAGAAGTTTTTGTGAGTTAACTAGAATCATGACATGGAATTAGAGGCTCATTTTACGCAGTCTGTCACTATAGTTGTCCCTCTTGGCTTGTTAGTGGTGCAGAGGGTTTTGGTTATGTTAATTAAGTAGTGCAGCTGAAGTAACCTGCTGTATTTTGGGGTCATTTGCTGTATTTTTGTTGAACGAAGGGAGATTTTAACCAATATTTAGACTGTATCTCTGTAAATTGGACACTATTCTTACACACACACACACACACACACACACACATACACACATTATTTACTCCCAAGAGGCTTTCTCCAGTCTTGTCTATGATTAAGACATTAGTTTCAGATTAGACTAATAAAGGTTACTAAAGTAGATCAGATTAATAAACTCTTCTGATTCTGATTAGTTTAAGACTAATATTTGACAACTGTTCAGTTAGTTGCAATTCAAAAATATTCTTTATTGAATACATATGTATATTCTTTGATGAAATGATGTGACTTGGCTGAATGATCTGTGGTTAATCGACTGTTTTAATTCTCTTGTTTTTCCAGTGTCTTTTACACTACAATGTTAAAAACGATATTTACATTTTCATGAGAGTGTTGGCATTCTTCTATGCAATGTTGGTTATGGCTCATAAAAGGAGGTAGCAGCGGTGTTTGTTTAGATACTGTTTGTTGTAGGATTTGCCAAACCAAAGGCCTGCTTGTCTTCACAGCAGCCCAAGAAAGACAAATAGGCCTCATACTTCACAGAAAACTGCAAATCCAGATATAAATAAGCCAAAGTATTTTCAGCTATTAGATGATAATATACAATACATTTTGCCAAACACGATTTAGACTACAGTTGAGAGGAAAAAAGTGGTACCCTGATGTTCCCAGCATTCAAGGCTGCCAGGGATTTTGATGCTGATTTCAGCCGTGCTAGCAAAGTGTTTGGAATGATATCCACTGTATTCCAACAGAGATTTTCATTCTGCGTGTAAATCCTGTGAACCTTGGATTTGGTCGGTTGACTTGGTTTAAAGGCTTCAAAAGAAAATGGGTCAGTGCAATAGTTTCAGCTAACACTGAGGTGTACACGATGTATTTACGCATATATGCCAGTTTTAGGAAAGAATAATGAGGCATCATCATGCAAGACAAATATGTTAGTGTCTTTGTTAAGAGACCGTGGGGTTAATCCTCCAGCAGTTGTATCATCTTAGCAAAAGTCATTAACAATATTTAACTACCAGTAGAAGGGAGTCCTATTTCTGGGACAATTATGCAGGAAAAAATGCTTGAATCCAAACCACAATTGGATTGGCTTACTTAATGCAGCAGCTTTTAACCATCAGCAGCTTCTCTGAACACTTTTGTTTAGACTGCCTTTCTGAAGCTCTAAAACATTGTGACTTCTAACTGCTATTTACTTCCAGGTATGAAACTCAGTAATACCTGCGTGATACCTGTAATTGCTATATATTTGGCTGACTTCTTAGCATTAAACTGCAGAAGTTTCTCTTTAATCTCACACTGACTCTTTTTAAACCATATGCCCTACTTTACCTGGTATTGTGCAATTAGCTTACCCAACTATGTCTGTTATAGCCATCAGTCTGCACTGCTCTGCAGAGGTCCTCCACTGTAGCTCAACCAGAAACTGCATTATTTCAGTTGTGGTATTTGGTCAGAGTCTGGCCTTGAAAAGCTATCCTTTGTGCTTTGGAGGGAGCTTTGTAAAAGTTCATCCCCAGTGTTTTAGTAAAGTAAATCAGGACTGAGGCTTTAAAGTTCAAGTGCTGTCAAGATTTTCAGCCTGTCATGGATGTGCTTATGTTTTTTGCCAAGAACAGCACTCAGAAAACAGCCCAAACTGTAGTATGTAATGGTGAATTTGTAGTGCTTGCCTTTTATGGTTTTGTCATTTGCAATTATTATGGTCTCTGTGAAGGCAATATGAATTAGAGATTAATGGAGCAAATTGGCCCAGAATTCCTTTTTATGCCTAAACTGTTGAATAATCTTGGATCAGTAACACAGCAGATGTAAACAGCCCCGATTCTCATGCTATATTTCAAAACAAGTAGTGATACAAGGTTTCTCGCAACTCGCACTAAAATCAAAGCAATTTATGACTTTAAAGTTAGCATCTTCAGTGTTGTGGGCTCTGAATCACGGCAGACTGAAATTAGCCCTGGAATCTGGTGTGCTTATGGCCAACTTCCAGCAGACCTCAATTACAATGCTGCAGAGCCAGAAAAAGGGAAAGAGGTAGACTGCATGGAGCCCTTCAGTTCTGCTGTACTACTCTGTCACTCAAATACACTGTTACCACTGTGGCTAAGACAGATCGCCACACTGCATTCAGGGAGACACAGGAGACATTTAGTGCATACACACACACAAATGCTCACACACAGATATACAGATGTCTTTTGAACGTTTCCTTGCAGGTATCAGTTATTCCACTGGGGGGAGCCTTAAAGAGCTTTTACTAGAGACCCAGCCATTCAAATTTGAGGTGCTTCTGTATATATTTCCTTAAAATTAAAGCAAAATGTACTTTACCAACAAGCTAGAGTAGTTATGAATTACACATATTAGACAGAACCACAGACAACTGGAAGATGGTCTCTGTAATGAAAGCGACACAATAATGTTCTGTGAGCCAGACACTTGGTGGTTTTGGATTATTCTGCAGATGGTGACAGTCTTGTTGAAACATTTCCACATTGCTCCGCAGTGTCTCTCAGTCTCAATTACAGATCCTCTGGAACGGTGTGAGCCCTTTGCCAGAGTGTCCCTATTGTTTATGCAAGAAATTCTAATACCCTTGCTGCTTTTAAATATCTGTATTTCAATATTTTTCCCCTTTATTTAACACTCACACTCTTAATTCCCATAAACTCAATATGTTTGCCTAAGGAGAGTTAAATATTTTAAAGGGTTCTTGGAGGATTGTTTTAAATCTCCTCACCCCATGAGAGATAAATGTGGTGGTACATATTAAATTCAAGATTTCACCTCCCAGACTTATACAGAAGGGTACTGCTATGGCAAACACACTGGGTAGCCTGGCAAAACTGATTCTCACACCCTTTTAATTAAAGCTGCAGAGCAACTGCCAGTGACTCCCTGTCTGAAGTGGTATGCTGTGGCCTGTGGCTTTGATGTTTCTTTAGCAAAGGGGAGCTTACTGGTATATAGGAGGCACAAGGTGTCGACTTATTAGGTAGACTAAGAAGTGTAGGAAAATGTTATGTGCTAGGCCAGTTGTATGTGGTGTGGGTAGGAACACAGCCAATAAAACATATGGGAAAGTGTTTAAGGCATATAGCCTACCTAGCTGTATAAAACCACCTTACTATAAAAATATTACACCTTTTCTTAGTTTCTGCTGGTCTGAGTTTTTGATATTTTGATATTGCTCAGCTTTTCCTCTCTGTGTGTCTCTAGGTTTAAAGCAAAGTGGCCAAAATGAAGACTGCTGCCAAGGGCTTTGGGAAGTCTGTAATGGATTCTTTGCATCGTGAGGGTTGGTGGAGCAAAAGGGTTGTGCTAATGGTATATGTGGCTTTGGAGCTTGTTGCTGTCCACTCATCTGTTGTCCTGGGAACCCTTGAGCTACAGCTAGATGAGGAACAGCCAGCAGGCACAATTGTAGGTGACATCAGCGCAGGACTTCCTCCAGGCATCACAGCATCCTTGTACTTCATTTCAGACCATGAGGGCACTGGAGTTGGGAGTGATTTGGACATAGATGAAAGCACAGGCATTATTAAAACCGCCAAAGTTCTCGACAGAGAAATCAGGGATAGATACAACTTTATTGCAGTCACCATGACAGGTGTGACAGTGGAAGTGACTATCAAGGTGAATGATATAAATGACCATTCTCCAAAGTTTCCCAGAAAGCAAGCCACATTTAAAATTCCAGAGCAGACAGCTATCGGCACTAGGTTTCCTCTTGACCCAGCTGTTGATAGTGATAAAGGCCAGCTCACAACACAGGGTTACCTTATCAAGGATGGAAATGTTGGCCAGGCATTCACCTTGGAGACCAGGAGGGGAAACAATGAGGTTCTTTATCTGGACTTGGTGGTCAGTACCATTCTTGACAGAGAGAAAAGGTCCATCTATACTTTATCGTTGGAAGCCTTTGATGGTGGATCCCCAAGAAGGACTGATCAGATGACTTTAGATATTACTGTACAAGATGTTAATGACAACGCTCCTATTTTCAACCAGAGCCGCTACCATGCTATCATTTCTGAGAACCTTCAACCAGGAAGCAACATCCTGCAGGTGTTTGCCACAGATGCTGATGAGGGAGATAATGGTATGGTGCTCTATGAAATTAATAGGAGACAAAGTGACCCGGACCGCTACTTTGTCATAGACTCTCGCACTGGCATCATCACCCTCAACAAACCACTGGACTTTGAAATGAAGAGAGTCCACGAGCTGGTAGTCCAGGCGCAAGACAATGCGACACAGCCAGAAGTGACCAATGCCTTCGTCACCATCCACGTCAGAGACTACAATGACAACCAGCCTACGATGACCATCATCTTTCTCAGTGAGGATGGATCTCCCAGAATCTCAGAAGGGGCACAACCAGGCCAGTATGTAGCCCGTATCTCAGTGACTGACCCAGACTACGGAGAGTATGCAAATGTCAACGTGTCACTAGAGGGAGGTGATGGTAAGTTTGCCCTGACCACTAAGGACAACATAATCTATCTCATTTGTGTGGATCAGATTCTGGACCGGGAGGAGAGAGACACCTATGAGCTAAGGGTGATGGCAACAGACTCAGGTACGCCTCCTCTCAGGGCTGAATCCTCCTTCACCATCCAAGTGACTGACATCAATGACAACCCTCCTCTGTTTGACCAACCAGTGTACACACAGGTCACCCCTGAAGTGGTATTTCCAGGCAGCTTTGTGTTACAGGTAACAGCTAGGGATAAAGACCAGGGGCCCAACGGGGACATTAGCTACAGCATCCTGCAAGACCAAAGTGCTTATTACAGCTGGTTCAGTATAGACTCCGTTACAGGCATTATCACCACTCTCTCCCAGCTGGATTATGAAAAAAACCCTAGTCCCAGTATAACTGTGGTGGCCACAGATGGAGGAAAACCACCCCTTTCCTCCACTGCAGTGGTAAAAATCTTTCTTCAGGATATAAACGATAATGAACCTGTTTTTGAGAGAAACTTCTACAATGTGTCCATCGAGGAGAACACAGCCCCAGGGACCTGCATTCTTGAGGTAGGACATTTTTTGTTTTACTTACTTAAAAGTTAGCGGATCGATCGTGGATTGATTTTATTAACACTCCCACACTAAGCTTATGTAAGAGTCTGCACTCCACTTGGGTGCAGCAGCGGAGAGCAACGAATGGAAAGTTATTAGATAAATAAAGCCGAAAATTTTCAGAGTAACTTTTCTCCACGTTGAAGGGTTATTATTTAATGGTACAGTTGTTTAAATTGGACAGCCTTAGGGAGGATTTACCTGCAATTTTAGACCAACATGATGTGCTTGTTGGCTGTCCTCTCCTTCACCTCTCAGAAAGGTTTCCAGGGTAACAGAGGCAGTGCAAAGTCTTCTGTCAGCCGAGACGCAAAGGACTTTTTCACATATTCACAGAGACGGAGACAAATTCAGGGCTTTATCCAAAGAAAGAGATGTCACTTCAGTTTCAAAAGGCACCTTAATTAGGCTTGTTCAGCTTAAGAAAAAATGGCTATAGGCGACAAGATGAATTAAAGTTCAGACAAATTACAGTGGCCCATGTCAATGCAGCATTTTTTTTTTCTTGGAAAATATTTTTGCAAGTTGTTTTTGTATTAAAAAAGCGAAAAAGAAGCACATCAGGTGTTACAGTCATTCAAGTAATTTCTCACATCAGCAAGCTTGTGTTTTGTTTTACAAGTATAGAGGTTCTGTTTTGCGAGTGTGTGCAGCAGTATTGCATGGATCAAGGAGTTGGAAATAGAGTGCAGCCCAGATGGAGGGCCCAGCAGATGAGATCTTGGCCCAGCATTTTCCTGTGGGTGAGGGAGGGCTGAAGGGAGACATGTCTTACTGTGACACTTAAGAAAATAGAAGCTGCAAGGACTTTTTGTGGGTAGTTTATAAATCACAAAGACCGCAAGCATAATGAGAAAGGGGAATGTTCTGAAATTGATTTTGGAAATTGGAAAGTGGACCAAAGAATAATTAAAAAATGTATGTTTTGGAGAACTTTGAAATCCTGCGATCACTGTTTCCAGTGTGAGCTGGAGTTCACGTTTGAGTAAAAAGATTAAGAAACTGATTTCATGTTTTCTTTCAAACTAGCGATTTTTAGTTTTGTGTTTGCTCTGCATTGGCTTCCTTAGTACCTGCTCTCAGACAGTTCTTAAGAGTATGACATGCTTGATCAGGGGGCCTTACTGGGTCCAAGTATGAAGTAGTTCTTCAAAGCCTCTGCTCTCTGGCCTCTCTTGGTTGTTGCAGACGTGTGTTTGGCGTTCCATGTGAGAACAGACTGCTCTTACTTAGGGTGCCAGCTCTACATCCAAACATCACAGCAAGACATCTAATGACTGCCTTTTTTTCTTTGTAGATGAAATTCTCAGTGTATCCCTCTTTCATAGACAAAGCCATCCAAAAAATCTTACAATATGGGTCAATATGGGTATTGTGATCATTAATTCAGAAGTTAACCGATTTTGCTCCCCTCTGCAGGTCACAGCAGTACTTCATGATTATTCTGATGTAGACTGGCTCTGCATTTCTGTGCCTGTGATCTTTTTTGTCACTTTCCTCTATAGATCAATTGCTTTTATAGATGACTTTATAATTAGATGTGTGTGTGTGGGGGGGGAATTATAACTAAAAATAAGAACTTAAGCCTGTTAACAGCAATTGGTCTTGTAATTCAATATGTAAGATCTGCTGCAAAGAAAATAGGTCATCTATGAGAGGGGAAATCAAATTTGACTTGAAAAACAACATTTGAAAAACTATGAGCTGCATTATGGAATATGTTTCATGAGGCATTACTAATTCTATTCTCCTTTATTACTTTTCCAACTGTGTCCAATTTTACAAGTTTTCTGGATGGTGTTGAGGTCCAATATAAGTCTTACACCACATCTCTGAAACCATAAAGAAACCGCAATATCAAAATAACTTTCTATAGTCCATGCATGCATTTGATCCTTTTTCTAAATTATGTTCTTATGCCTCATATTGTATCTCCATTGTGAATTACAAGCATGCATTCACTCAAGTGGAACTGTTACACTGTATTGTGCCAGTGTACTTTTTATTGCAAATGTGTCAAGACTTCATTGAATAATAGGAAAGTAATAGGATGAAAAAGTAATTACTTCAACTTCATTTTATTAGGTCTGTTAAGAAGAAGCTTTTGATTTCTAACATTGAGGAAGAAGAGTAATATAAGATGTTGTTAAAGATCATGAGGCACATGGTTGTCTTGGCTTTTACTTTCCAAGTAATGAAAGTTTTCGGTTGATTATGTCAGAATCTTGCACTGGGGAATAATTTACGCCTTATATTATTGCAGTTTTTGGCTGATTTGAAAGGTCTCTGCTAAGAATTGTCCCTCTGTCTGTTTTGGGGTTGTTCTGGCTCCAGCAGAAAGGCATAGGGGGTCTCCAAGCAGCTGAGGGGGAAATGAACCCTGACAAGTGCTTGCATGAGTAGCGGAGGTGACATAAGCAGGGGGGCTTCCTTGTCTGTCTGTTGGGCTGGCTGACTCTAAATTCTTATCAGATCTCACTTCATTTCTCATTAGTTAGGTGTGAGGATAGGCCAGAACTAATTTTTAAACCCACCTCCCCCGTGTTCACAACAGAATGGACTGCTTTTACTGCTTCAAACCCGTTTGCAACATGAGACGAACACTGATTGCTGCGACTAATGGAAGGAAATATTTTGCCATTTTTTTTCTTGAAGCTGTAACGTACACTTTTGCATTCATCGTTTTTTTTTTTGCCACCCAATTTGGTTCCTGTTTCAATGACGACTTTATTTCCATTTCAATAAATCTCTTCTCTTGAAAAAAAACGTTGATGGGCCGATGGGCCTATTTTTTTTGTTTAAATACTACATAAAGCAGTATTCAAGCATATCCATTATTTCACACTGAATGCTTTTAAGGAACCCTAGTTGAAAGGGGTACCTCAGTGAAGTGGCACTTCTCCATTCCTGCCAACATTAAAGCAACCACTCTATGGGGAAAAATACCCATAATTGCCCAGAAGTACAAATGACCGAAAGAATTTTTTGTTTCTTTCACATTGCAGCCCCACAGTTTTGGTTTTTTATACTGTAGTGACCACCTACTGCTAACCACTAAGCAGGTGCTAATAACAATGTTACATAAACAGCAAGCCACAACCTCCTCATTTCTGTATTGTGCCAAGACTCAGGTATCCAGCGTTATATAGTGGAAGTTGCTTTTGGTCTAGGTTCCTCTCTGAAAAGCCTGCATTTATAGTTCTTTTCTTCAGAATATACTATTCACTTCATATTAAAAATTGAGTAAGAATTTAATATGTGAAAGGAAATTTATTAAGTTGATTAATGCAAGTGGCATCTGGAATTCATGGCAGAAACTGATGTGTTTTCAACTGGTTTATTACAGCCCCTAGTTAAATGTCGGAAGATATTGTAGTTTTGACCTGGTTGCACTGCTGCTCCACCGTGTCCGCTACATCCGCCAAGTTCGCCATTTCTGCCGTTTGTGATGTTTTCACAAGAACTATTCACAGATTTTGAGAAATTTCACCAAACTTGGTGAGTATATACTCCCAGAGAAGTAGTAGGTTGCTATTTCATTTCGGCTCTCTAGACTAAATATGAAGGGTAATTCTGGATCTTATAGGGAACATTAAATTAAAATTGGCAAAATATTATATGTATGAGACAAATATCACTTCACTGCCTACTTTTTAGCTCATCCGGCCAAAGGACTGATGAGTTAATGCCATGGCAAGGCATCAGTTTCCCATCCATCTATCCATCCAGCCTCCTGTCCACAACTCACAAAAGTTGTTACTCCTCCTGAAGTACTGGTCTGATTTTAGTGAAACTTAACACAATGATCACCTAATGGGTCTTCACCCGTCTTCATGCAATACAGTAACCTGTGAGTGGGATGAGCTACTACATCACTGACATTCTGGTATGCCTGCCAAGTAGTGAACAAAACCTAAGGCCACATAAAGAAATGAAGTGAATCTGGATCTGATCCAGAAGTAAATCTGATTTTTTTTCCCAGACTTCATGTTCTTTTTCCAGCTTTTAATACTATAAGAGTAATGCACAGTAATCATGAGGGAAAATCAGACCTCTTTGCCGCAGCAGCTTTTTTCTCGAGTTCACCTGGATCTGATCTGGGTTATCCCACATAGGCGTTGGCCCTAATCTGGGAAATATTAAGTGTCTTTGGTGGATGCAAGGCACCACATCTAGTTTAAATAATGAATTGCATCTTCAGGATTTGTGTTTTGCAGCTCTCCTCCTCCATAAAAAGTGTCTCCGCTCAGTGTTTTATCTGTTACTGTTAAATGACAACCACCTTTTCAGTGAAAACTCAATGCATAAAAATGATTTATTTTGAATTTCACCCAAACATGCAAAATGTAATGATTTGGTGACTGAATGTGACACCTGACTACTCAATCACACACTTTATATAAAAACTACCTGGTTAAGTGATGCTTTTCCAAAAATTAAAATGAGACGACAGCTTTTTGAAAATAAGTGAGACTAACTATGAAAACGAAGGAAATTGCCAGGTTCAGACTGGTATTTTGGTACACAAACCATGTAATCAATTCTCACCAGACATTTTCCTGGAGATGGTTTGTGTCAAACGAAATGCTCACTTGTCTTTTTTAATACCAGACTGGCCTTTCTTCCTCTTGAGACTGGTTTAGCTTGAGGCAAGCTGACTCTGCTTTTGGTCTTGCTTCTGTTTCTTTTTCCTTCTGCTAACTACCCAGCTTCATTGTGGCTCTGCGGTATAACAGTATTTTCAGGGAATGGTAAAATTGCAGGAAACTGGATGTGCTACTTAATGTGTTCATGAATGTAATACTTCCTTGAACACTTACTCCTGAGCTTAGCAGGGGCAATGAAGCAAGCATAAACACTGATGTACATCTGGATAGAGTGTGGGTGTTCAGGTCAAAGTTTCAGTGCTTGAGACAGCTGAACGCATTTTATTGTGCTCAGCCGTCCATCATCAAATCTATGGCCTCTTTCCTTCCTGCAGCACAGGAAGAGGATAAAGTTGTGGTGAAAATTAAATGTTATATGGTTGAATACAGAAGCTGGAAGGAAATGCTGTTCATTAGTGTAAAACCAAAGCTGTGGGTGTGTGAATATCAAACTGTGAAGCAAAATGAAAGGAACACTGCATTTTAGGATGCTGTATGACTGTAAAGATTTTGTAATAGTAACTATCAGTAGTTCTATGATTTATCATTTAAAATGTAGCACAGCATGCCCATCATGACATATCAGGACTTCCCAAGTGTAAAATAAACAGTCCAAAAATTGAGTATTTATTTGGAAATTATACATAGTGATGCACAAAAGCAAAAATGTAGTTACTTGGCTTACTGAGAAAACACATTTGTAAAAAAAAATCATTTTTGTTTATATTAGATAGCTGATTGGTTAGAAATAAAACCAGATATGTTTTATTAAATTTCCAAATATCCCAGGAGACAGTCAATACATGTAGTTCTTTAACTCTCACCTTCTGGAGCTTCTGAAATATAGAAGTTTGATGTGTTATACAAGTTCAAGTGCCAGCCAGTGATATTTTGCAAAACATGCAATCCAAATTTGTTTTTGGTTTCTGTCCATTATGTGAATGGCAGAGCAAGCAGTGGTTACAAGACCTCAGAGCTGTGATGCAGCCACATGGTGTGCTGGCTTTAAAGCAAAAGTTGTGAGGGATGAAAGTCCGCTAGAGGGGTTTCCTGCCCACATCTGGCAAGGAAAGAAGATGGGCTTATATATCCCCCTTGTGGACACAAAATTTCATTAGTGCAGTCTGTCACCCAGACTGTCTGCTGCAGGTGAGACAGACCTCTCAGCACTGCTTCGAAGTTTCTTTGAAAGAGTGTGTGAGCGCAGTGAAAGTGGAGGGAGCAAGTGAGAGACAAAGAAAACAGTTGAGAGTCTCCAGAGGGACACTTGGTCTCTGGCAGCTGTAATAAAGCTTATACTCAGCAGCTGGATCCAGCTGTTGATCCCTTTCTAACATCTATCCTCTGACTCTGCGGAGTGGGATATCACTCTTCCTGTCTCATTGTCTGTGTTTGTCTCTCTCTTTACTCTTTTTGCCATGATCAGTCTTCTTATCTCTTCCTGCTTCCCTTTCCCACACTTCTGTGTCCCCTCTGTGATCCAATTACACCTCTTTGCTTCCCCTTGTTTCCCTGTGGTGTGGTGACATGTGGATCTGAGCAGGTGAGAGCAGCACATCTGCCTGTCTGGGGATGCTCAAGCTTCCCTGGAGTGACACAAACAGACTGCTTTGTGGGTCTCAGGCTAAGCAGGTCCAGACTTATCTAGCTCGATCTTTCAAGAAAGAATGAGTGTAAATTACCAACAGAGTGAAGTCAGACTGCAGGTGTGTGTGTTCTTCAAGTAGGTCTTCACAGTCATGTTGTCACGGTGTTGTATTCAGGCACAAGAGGAACACTTTTTTTAACCTTTGTAAATAGAGACAATTATTCACTTTGCCACCTCTTTTGAGTCAAATGAGTGGGAAGGGGGGTAGACCTCGAGGCTGACTGGGATAACGGCTGCCAGGCCTTCTGTTCTCACAGCCTGTGGTCCTCCTGCACATGTGCAAGGCAGTTGGCACTGCTAAATAAGCTGGGCATCAGGAAGCATCATCTGCTCGAGATATTCATCCGGTTCCAAAGCAAATCTGTGCTAAATCATCCATCCAGTCCCCCGCTGTCCATCAGAAGCCACCAGACCGGAAAGCAGACGCTGAGTGACAGCTTGCCAGGTAACAAAAATCAGTAATCAGGACTAGATGCCAAACAAAAAACCACAAATCAATTTTGGTGGGATGATGTGGGTCGTGTATTGTAATGGTAGGAAGGAGTTGCCAGCATGTTGAATTTTTCATTCACGACATGCATGCAGATACTATATATACACAGCCCTAAAATATCCTAACCACTGAGCAAATGTCTCCAAATCCAGAAGTTAACTGTTACAAAGAATGCATCGTTTTTGTCTGCCAGCAACCTCAGCCTCCCCCTCTTTTGCTCCAGCCTTTCTGCTGCACTGACTGCCAGTTGAAATAACGATTGAGAAGAATGTTTCTGAGCCCAAGAAAGTCATGGAAGGAGTGGTGCATTCAGTGCAGGGAGTGTGTCTGCTCTCAGTCAGATCAGTTTTGTTTTACAACCATGTCTGCATAGGGATGGAAAGATGCATGAACATAGGGATTAGTCAATATCTAAGCTACCCACATGAGAAATAATTTATATGGGGTAGTACTTAAGGAATGAGGCGGTAAAAAATAGGTGAACATGCAAGTTTTTTTTAAATTGGTGTGGGATCTGTACTGACACTGTTAACACTGTTAGAGAAGGATATTTTGCATCTGATTATCACTGAAGACATTATGAAATCTTGCATGTCATTAAATTTTGCCTTCTGTCTCCCATAGTTTGTGTTTTGTCCTTGACTCTCCTTCTTTCTTTGCTTCACTTTCCCCTCAACCCCCACCAGCCGAGGCAGATGGCTGCCCTCCCGAGTCTGGTTCTGCATGAGGTTTCTTCCTGTTAAAAGGGAGTTCTTCCTTCTCACCATCACCAAGTGGTTACTCATAGGGAATCGTCTGATTGTTGAAGTTTTCTCTCTAATACTGAAGGGTCTTTATCTCACAATATAAAGCACCTTAACGTGAATTTTGTTGCGAATTTGTGCTATATAAATCAGATTTATTTAAACTGAATTGAAAGCTGACTGAATTAGTGCTCTGAGCTGTGTATTCACCATCAGTACATTTTTGGTATGGTACTACCTGAAGTGTGACCTATACCACAGTTTATTTACTTGTTTTTTTCCAGATAAGAAGCTTTTTTCTCTTTTTTGTTTTAAAACAAGACTTTCCAGTAACAATAATTTCAAAGTCATATATTGCTGATAATGTTATGAGACATAATACATAGTCAAAAGATACCCAGTTATATTCCATGAACTGAGTATAAACAGAAAACTTATCATCAGCAAACAGTTTCTTGTTCCTAGTTCAGCTTCACTGAGCAAGTAGTTTTTTCTTCAAGCCTTGTAAGACATGGCATGAGAGAAAGAGAATGACAAACCACACAGAAAAGGAGATTTGTGTGGAGAGACGCTCCACTTTTGCATTGTGGTTTGCCAACATTGTCTGTCTTGGCTTCAGACAGAAAGGCACCCTGGCCTGCTATAACCAGACTCACAGTCTGTGTGTATTGATGCACCATGGTGGTCCACCCTCATACTGCTGTTTGCATATTTTGATGCCCTCACCACATCTATCAAAAATGCCAGTTGTGTTATAAGGGAGGACATCTGTTATAGTATATAAATGCATCTACCCTGTTGATTAGTTGTAATGAGACAACTGCATAGCTTAATGTAGATTTCCTCTGAGTGCTACATGGTGATTTAACGATTTAGCAGGGGAACTAATTACCACAGGGTTGCATACCTCCTCAGTAAGGCTAATTTGAGTCTGGTGCTGCAGAATTTATGTTGTGAGTTAGGTGCTGCTTCTTTTAGCTGGCATGTTGAAAGGCCAAATCTTTGTTTTGATTGTTGTGTATAGCCTGGTGCTGTGGGAAGTCTGCGTGGAGCAAAGAGAGCAGTGGGACTGTCTGCTGTAATTAGGCTGAGCTGGTTGCAGAATTCAAGATGTGTGATGTGGCATCATGGCAGGCGAACAAAAAACCAGGAAAGGGGTATGTGTTTGTGCATGTTTTGGTGTAGAAAAGGTTCCATGGTGGAATAAAATCTCTAATCAGTGCCCTTGGTTCCTACCAGACTGCATCACAAATTCATCTTATGGGATCCAAAACATCAACATAGGAGAAAGTAATTGATGCAGCAGATGTAATTTTGGCTGTCCATGGTAAAACTAGAATAATGCACATCAATACACGGCACCACCCTTTCATTCCAGTGTTGACTGAATGCTGGCCATGCAGCCAATCAGATCCAGTTGGGGCAGAACCACACTGAGTTTCAGCACCGTGGAATGTGAAGTAAAAAGTACCTTACATTTTTATGTTTAACTGAGAGTGGCCTGAGCACACTATACAGAGGTGCTCTTTCAGGATTTCAGGAAAAGCTGATCACCCTCAGAGGATGTATAAAAAAATACTTCATGGTTAAGTGCTTAGAAAAAGTGTGTATTGTCTGCAGCAGCCTCTGCAAAGTCAACTCAAGACTCAAATCAGTGTAGATTGTGGAGTAGCCAGTATAATGGAGAAACAAGTTGTTGATAATTTCAGCACATCAGTGCATCATTGCCAGGGCTGAAGGCATCCAGACATCTGGTTTGAGAAGTTAACTCCAGTCAAACATGGCTGTGTCTTTACAGAAGATCCATGTAAATTATGTTTGACGTGTTTCATCAAAGCATCAGATCCCACTTTGACTATTTTCGTGACTCCATTATTTCCTGTATCATCTTTAAAACTGGATGCACATGCCCTTCTTTAACCGTTCTTCTAGTGTAACTTTGATAAGAACAGAGCATCTTCATAGCTATATTTTTTAATGTGATAGTTGTAGAGTGGCTTGAGTAAATCTTTACTTTGATGTGGCAAGCAGTGATACTCACATGCAGCCTCACCGAAATTAACTCTGGGGTGTGCAGACGTGAACGATCCTGGTTCGCAAACCTGTGCAGATCGTTGGTTTGATGCCCGGAGTGAACTACAACATCACCTGCTGCCAATTTTTACCATCAACAACTTATTGCTCGCAGGCCCTGATTAGCCCAGACAGTGGATGTGGTGATTAATGTAGCAATTTGCCATTTGTATGTGAAGTCACGCCATGCTGGAATAACCCTACTCATTTAAAGATCTGGATTGCGTAGTTTATTTCCTTCCCATGTCTCATTAATTGTTTTTCACTACAACCAAAGTGTCGTCCTGCTGGTCATTGCTTGCGGGTGTTTAGTTAATTGAGGGAGGAAGAGTGAATTACTCAAGTCACATTTTTGCTGACATTTTCTCAGATCATCAGGAACACAGCTGTCACACTTTCAGTTACTACCCTGCAGTTCTAATGTTGTGATCATCACAGTCTCTTGACAGATTGGCCAATGCTCAGAATGCAGGACACATGCAGTTTCATCATGACTGTTATAACAAAAGCTTTGATTAAAAATAAATACCATTTCCAACCTGGGGGAAGCCACTGAGTGATGTTTAAAAATGACATCTGAAAAGTCTCCTGGGGTGTATCCAATAGATTTGTGGTCTCCAAAGTAAACAGAATGTTTGATAAGACAGCTGAGATGTAGTCTCTCACTTATTGTGCTGAAGCATAGGCAATACCCTCATGCAGAAATGCACCTTTCTTTGCTCCTTTGTCTTACTGCAATGTAAATGCTGCTACAGTGTGTGAGATTTTTAATGTACTTTACACATACATAATGTCAGTATAACAAAGTGGAAGCATCCTGTAATGTTCACAGAAATTTGGTCTGCTGTATTAGAAATGTCCCTCATCGGTCTGCCTGAAAGAAATTAAAATATTACAGGAAGACTGAATTTAAACATTGTAACTCAACCCATCTGCAAGCTCAGTTCATTTCATTCATGCTGCTGTGTGTGATTTAAGTGTTCGAGGTTGAGATTCAGAAGTTTAATGCACTGTCATCATGCTTTGGCAGTGACATTTTTGTGAGCAATTATGTACCGAGTATATTCATGACTGCATGGGAAAAAGGGAAAATAATCAGGCATACTTTCTGGCTTTAAATCTTAGCCAGCTTCAGTCAGTGCTCTTCCCCTGTCACCATTCCCGTCATCACTGCGACTGCACCATTTTTTATTTATGGGCTTCCCTTCCATGCTTTTTTACCTCAAGCATACTAATTCTACAGCATAATAAGCTTAGTGGTTTCTTTGCAGTTTTTATTCTTATTACCATAGAGTCATCGTTGAAAAATCGCCTTCTCCAATATGAAGTGAACTGTGTGGAAATCTTCTGCTCGTGTAATCTTTCACCTTTTACGTTTACTGCATTTTCTGATATTGTAGCCAGTTAAAGCTTTGTGCAGCCTTCTTTTATCCTGTGTATTTCTGAAAGGAGGGCTTTTTTTTTAAAGGAAACTCCTCTAAGCCTCTCCCCCTCCTACTGTTCTGTAAATGACTTGTAAACAGGCTGTTTAAGTGTGAAGTCACCCTATGCCCTGCTTCCGCTCTTTATTCATCACACTGACACACATACACATAGAAGTATGGTGAATGTTTTCGCTAAAACGCTGGGGGAAGGGCACCATTGCTGTTGTGGGACTGGGCCAAACTCTGACACAGCCTGCAGAAGGTTATTTCTGCAGGAGAAATACCAGAGACAAATTTAAGAAAAATAGACTTTTTAAATCACAAACTACATATTGAGTTTGTGATTAATTATCCATGAATTAAAGATTTAAAATAATGCAGTATTTAAATAACAGTATCTCAAAATGCCCATTTAAGCTTTCTCTTTTGAAAGATCTTTAATGATCCACAGCTATTAATTATGTATATAGTTTGAGTTTCTGATGCTTCATAAAAAACTGAGCAGAAAATAAGACTGACTGGGGAAATTGGAAAATGAAACAAATGGGGAACACGGAAGGAAGAAGAGTGAGAAAGAAAGCAGATGCTGAGAGGGAAAAAGAGGCGATTTACCTCATGCAGTGTGCGTGCAAAAGTGGCGTGTATATGAGGCTCAAGTGGTGGTTTGTTACCATGGCAATATTGGGAAACAAGGGCGGGTGGAGAGTAGCGTAAACAAGAAACCCCATCGATTTCATGGGCAAATCATCATCCCAAAGTTCCTGTTTTTCCGCTGTAACTGCAGTGGAGTATTTACATGCAAGGACAGTCCCAAAATTAATTGTGGAGAGGTGAACTCATGAAACCTCGAAAGCTCAGCTACTCTGCAGCTTATGCAAACACAGTTCTTAGACTTTTTGTTTTTTCAAGGTAGTGGCCTGTTTAGAGTTAAGCTGTCCTTTTTTCCAGAGTTCATCACTGTTTCTTTTTGGACTGTCTTGCTGCCTCGGCTATCTCACGACATTATCAACACATCCTAGAGGTCTGTGGAACATGTAGCGGGGTCTAAGGATGTTTGTTTGGAGACAGAGCACATCACGATTCCTTGGCTGGAGAAGGTACATTTATCCTGGTGTATAAACACATAGTATAAACTGAGCTATCAGATGAATCTATATTGTATATCAACTGAGGTTTTCATTTGGAGGGGAAATCATGGGGGTAGCAGAGGAATGAATATGTTTATTCAACATGCCCCCCCCTCTCCCCTCACGTGTTGTCAATGGCTGGGCCTCTGCATCTGTCATGAAGGACACACATGGGGAAGAGTTCACCAGGCTTCCACTCTTCCAAACCTCATCTCTGGTGAGATGACTTTGTGCCTGCTTTTTGTCTCATGGCAGGGACTTTCCTTTGCCCTGTCCCTCCCAACACTCCTGGGTTCTGATAACAAGTGGGACCCCGGTGAAGTGCGGTACGATTAGATTCAATTTGTCCTTCTTTTTCATCTTCTATCAGCCTAAAAAACACTTCCCTCCAGAAACAGGCTTGTTCCACATCTACACCCCCCTGGTGCCACAAGCAGAAAGCCTGATGGTAATATTAAGCTTTCTTCCCCCACAGTTATGAAACAAACGCAAATCTCTTATCTCAGACTGGGACAAAGCCTATGTGAGCACTGTGGACAATAATGTAAACACTTAAGGAGAGTGTTTTATCAGACTGATGGGCGTCTGTCTGAAGAAACAGGATGTATTTGTCTGAAGTCGCAATTTTGGTGATATACTTAAAAAGTTACGTTTTTCTTTTCTTGTCATTCAAGTGGTGGTTGCATAAGCATGACTCACTCTCTAATACTGCTTTATTCTATTTGGCAAAATAGAAATTTAGTGTTTGATGACTATATGATAGGTAAGTTTATTAGAAAAAGGCTAAATCACCTAAGTAATGCCTCAGATGTCTCAATAAAGATCCTTAATCTATGAATTGGACTGAAAAAACAAATGAGAGAAATACATTAAAAAATTACCCAGTGTGCTTTGTCATTATGTTCTTTTCACACTACTTATCTAGAAATGAATTTACAGACTCTACAGGTAAGGGAAAAGATTTTTGGTTTGAAGATGATAACAATTTTGCTTTTTATTCAGTCTTTTGAATGTGTCTGCTTTCGTAAGCAGTGACTGTCCCATATAACTGCTGGCTATACTGGAAGCCCTGAAAATTTGATTTTGCCTACAGAGGCTAAGCCAGCAGAGTAGCTGACAGGTTCCCAGACTGAAAAAGGTGGAATAAAGCTGCATGATTTTGACAGTTTGTACAGCAGGAAAGAGATATCAAAATGAAGCCAAAGCACACAGACTGAAATGATATCTGGCCGAGACATTCTGGAGACAATGCCTAAATCATAGCAGATCCATACAGAGGGACCAGAGGGATCTCAAACTTGATTGACCTAATTCTTCATTGTGTACTGGTGATTGAACACATAAAATCACCAGTACAAAGTCATAAAATTGGCTTGTTAATGTTATTATATGATAGGATAGGTCCTTAATGATGGGATCTTATTCAAGCGCAAAAAAACCCAATTACGTTAAGATACAGACAGCTAAATAGAATTCTCTGTGACCTCAGTTGTAATATATTCATAAAATCATCAAAATTAAAGCCTGTATACAAGTGATTCCAGTTGTGTCAGGAAGGGCATCTAGTGTAAAATTTCTGCCAAATTACCGATAAGAAAAGGGGAACTTTTAAAATGAAAAAATAAAACATCTTAATATTGTCATGACTCGTGGGTGTGGTCAGAACTCAAACGCAAGACGCCGAAGAAAAGTTAACAGTCTTTATTGAACAAAGGGAGTATGCTCGCTGGTAGGCAGGACGGGAAAGGCAGGCAACGTCAGCGGCAGGCAGGGATGAGAGCTCGGCCAGAGCTCAGAGTAGATGCAGAAGCAAGGGAGCAGCTGCGGGCAGCAGCGCAGGAAAACACTCTCTCCTTTACTCTCTATTCTCCAAAGACGGACTGGCGACGAGCAACGCTCGCCGCTGTGCTTAAGACCAGCTCTCCAGACAGCCAGCTGATCAGCGGCAGGTGCGACGATCAGGTCTCCAGGTGAGACAAGCTGGTAATCGGGGCGGACCGCCACACCTCCTGGAGAGCGATAGGATGGAGAGAGGAGAGGGAGGAGAGCACAACCGAGCCAGAACAATAACAAAAACAGCCAAACAGGCTGGCCAGGGAACGGAGGTCATAACAGTAAATCCTTACAAGGGAATTTTTTGGTGATGCCATTGTCTTCAGGGTGGCTGTGGCTCAAGAGGTAGAGCGGGTCATCTTCCGACAGGAAGGTTGGTGGTTCAGTCCCTGGCCTCTCCAGTCTGCATGCCGAAGTGTCCTTGAGCAAGACACAGAACCCCTAAATTGCTCTTGCATTAGAGTGTGAATGTGTGTGCATGACAGTTGAATGCACTTAAAGGCATGGAATAAAGCGCTGTATGAATGTGCGTGTAAATGGGTGAATGAGCCTCATAGTACAAAGCGTTTTGAGTGCTCAGTCAGAGCAGAAAACTGC
>VUQH01000902.1:36161-54890 GCA_015106775.1 Etroplus canarensis
GGATGGAGAGAAGAGAGGGAGGAGAGCACAACCGAGCCAAAACAGTAACAAAAATAGCCAAACAGGCCGGCCAGGGAATGGAGGTCATGACAAATATAATGTGAAATCAAGCAAAGTTACTTCAGAATATCTGCAGATACATTTTTTATTTGGATTAAAACTTACACAAACTCAAACACACACACACACACACACACCGGCCATTTCATTAGGTATTTTTGTTCAACTGCTCATCAATGCAGTTGACTAACTATGCATTGAGGCATATAGACAGTCAAGATGTTGAACCAGAGCATCAGAATGGGAAGAAAGGTGGGCTGTCTGAGGAACTGCTATTTTACTGGGATTTTCCAGCACAACCATCACTAGGAATTACAGAGAACGGTCAGAAAAAGAGAAAACATCCAGTGAGCAGCAGTTCTCTGGGTGATAATGCCTTGTTGATGCCAGAGGTCAGAAGAGAATGGGCAGACTGCTTCAAGCTGATAGGAATGCAGCAGTAACTTGAATTACCACTTCTTACAACCAAGGTGTGCAGAAGAGCATCGCTGATTGCACAACATGTCAAATCTTGAAGCAGATGGACTACAGCAGCAGAAGACCAGGTGCCACTCCTGTTCGCCAAGAACAGTAAAACAAGGCTGCAAAAATGGAACAATTGAAGATTTGAAAATCATCACCTGCTCTGATGAGTCATTCGGATGGTAGGGTCAGAATTTGACATAAGTAACATGAATGCATGGATCCATTCCGCCATGTATCAACAGTTCAGGCTGGTGATGGTGGTTTAATGGTGTGGAGGATATTTTTTCGGGACACTTTGGGCCCTTTAATACCAGTTGAGCATTGTTTAAATATCACAGCTGTCATATTTGACAAATGATCAGAAAAACTCAAGTATAGACCACAACCTCTAGCAGCAGTTCAAGGATTTATTACCACAGGAGTCGATTTGTAGAGAACTAAGTGATCACACAGTTTTTCTCTATTCTTTCATTTTTTTTTTCATTGGAGTTATGACTGGGCAGGTATGCGAGTATTGTGTTAGGAAACAGTCTTAACAATCTTCCCATCGGGAAGCTGGTAAATAAAGTCTGTAATTTGTTAAAGCAAAGAATTTGCACAGGCACTCCACAGGAGAACAAAATGGTAGGCAGTGACACACACCAGGGGATTCCCGGTAGGAAAAGTGAGAACAGGCGATGAGCAGGAGTAACAAGAATTAAGCGTCACCTAATGTTACCACTTGAAGTAGGCTGACAAATATAGAGAAGAACAGCTGGTTCTTCGGCACAGCAGAAGATGATGGAGGCGATGAACAAGTGTGTGGTCACTTCAGCTGACACTGCCATACCTCTGAGGAGATCAATCCCCATAGAGGCTAGGTTGATGGAGATAGCGATGGTAGGGGCACAGGATGCTGGGGACCTTGACAACAGCCTTGTTGTCGTCTATGTCCTTCTCTTTATGACTACAATGTACTCATCTTCTAATGGTTGCGTTCAGCGGGACAGGATGCCATGTCACAGAACTTAAACATGTCAAACTCATTTCTTGAACATGACAGTGAGTTCATTGTTCATTGTGCTGGGATGTGGTGGAAGGGGAGTGTTAGTCATATAATGTGCAGCCAACAAAACTGCAGTATTTGTGTGATGCTATCATATCAATATGGATGAAAATTTTTGAGGAATGTTCCAGGACTTTGTTGAAACTAAGCCACAGAGAATTAAGGCAGATCTGAAGGCAAAGGCAGTCCAACATGGCACTAGCCAGGTTAGATACACTGGCTAGTGTAATGTATACAGTATATAAAGTGTATGAAGAGATAGCAAGCCTTGTACCCCAAATAAAACTCAAATGGCCCTAATGCCAGCCTTGTTAACTGAGGATCAGACTGCCACGGCCACCACCCCTGACTGCCGCCCAGTCCACATAACACTGGTCCCTTGAGTGGTGAGTTGGCAGGAGAGTGGGCCCATGTTGCTCTTTAGGGCCGTGCAAGGCCGGACACCATTAGCTAAGACCTGGCCATCAGGCTCTCTCCATTGATCCTATGGTCACGAGCTCTGGGTAGTGACTGAAAGAATGAGATTGTGGATGCATATGGTGGAAATAAGCTTTGTCTGAAGTGTCCAGGCTCAACCTTAAAGATAGGGTGAGGAGCTCAGTCATTCAGGAGAAGCTCAAGAGTAGGACTGCCCCTCCTTCATTTTAAAAGAAGACAGTCAAGGTGGTTCAGGCATGTCCCTCCAGGACGAGGCCCCGGGTCAGAATCAAGACATGCTAGAGAGACTACATCTGTTGGCTGGCTGGGGAACACCTTGGTGTCCCACTGGAAGAACTGGAGGAGGTGGCCGCAGGGAGAGGGTGGTGTGGGCGTCACTGATCTGCCTCATATTGGGGGCAGCAGTAGAATGGGAGGCAGAGCCTACAGCTGTCAGGTCCCTCACCTGTGGAACCAGCGCCCAGTTTGTATTTGGGATACAGACACCCTCTCTATGTTTACGATTAGGCTTAAAACTTTCCTTAGTTATGCTGCAATAACATAAACATATAGCTATGTCTATATGTTTATGTTATGTATATATGTTTATGTTGCACCAGGTCCCGGAGAAACGCCATCTCATTTCGCTATGTTGTGCGTCAGCTATATGTGGTTGAAATGACAATAAAGAATCTTGAATCTTAAATTAATAGATTTAGGCTGCTGAGGTGCTTCCTACGATGTGTGTGGCATTTCTTTTCCACCCACCTCTTTTCACTCCCCATGTATTTATTTGTGACTGCTGCATGTCATTAACTTTTGTCTTCTTTATCCTATAGTCTGTCTCACTTTGCTCTCCTTTCTCTCTTCTCTTTCCCATCACCCTCAACCGGTCGAGGCTGATAGTTGCCCCTCCCTGAGCCCAGTTCTGCTGGAGGTCTCTTCCTGGTTAAAGGGAGTTCTTCCTTCCTACAGTCACCAAGTGCTGCTCATAGGGGATCATCTGATTGTAGGAGTTTCCACTCTAATAATGTAGGGTCTTTACCCTAGAGCGTGAATCACCTTGAGGCGACTTTTGTTGTGAATTGGTGCTATATACATAAAACTGAAATGAATTGAATAAGCAGCAGAAGATGGTTGGATGGATGGATGTATAAAACTAAAATTACAAAACAATGAATTAAAAATATATATTTTTAAGATATAATGTAGCTTCATGTTGCTGTCTTCTCATGTTTTCAGTCACTTTTTTGCAGTGTGTATGGTGTAGTTTGCGTTTTGCCTGAGGGAACATGAGGTATCATCTTTTTCTGGGTATTATCATTGGAGTGCATGAGAATAGTAGCACTTAGAAACAATGTTCCAGTGGATATTTTGTCTAGCTGTGGCACTAGCTATAGAGTTGGTGTTGATGCTTCCAGTCCTTTGTGAATCCTTTTAACCAGTTAGGTCATTTGTTATTCTCTCAAGAGCCCTCTCTCATCTGTAGGAACAGCTCCACCACCATTGCTTTGTTGAAATTCCCACTTATAAAAAATTCAATTGATTTATTATAAACAACATTGAAGTGGTTCAGTCTTTTCCTTGACGTGAATAAACATCTTGGAGACACATCTATGTAATTTGCAAGCTCACCTTAAAGTGTTTTAAATGCTTAACTCCAAATATCCATT
Source organism: Etroplus canarensis (assembly GCA_015106775.1). Lineage (NCBI taxonomy): Eukaryota > Metazoa > Chordata > Actinopteri > Cichliformes > Cichlidae > Etroplus > Etroplus canarensis. The sequence continues at coordinate 39,822 of VUQH01000902.1, forward strand.
GTTTAAATTTGTGTTGGCATTTTACAATTTCATGCTATACAGTTTTGGATTTCTGAATATATTTTTCCATTGCTCCATGCAGCCTTTGTTTCACATTCATCTGTGCATGGTATGGAAATCAACTTCCTTTAGATGTGTAACCCACTGCAGAAAATATGCTCGGTAAAAAGTTTAGTACAGATTGATTTCAATAGTTTGCACCAAGTTATTCATAAAAATTCATGCAGAGCTGATTTATCACAGAAAACTCATGCAGGTTTCAAAAATGTACTCATTTATTTTCATCCCATGCAAGAGTTAATGGAAAACAATGGAGGCCTGGTACAAAAGAAAAACTGTATTAAAACTTATTCTTGACACAGCAGCTTGGCAAACATTGTTCTCATGTCAAGTCAATGTGACTTTTGGGGGCTTTTATCAGCTTTCCTAATCGACAAACAACTATAGTTTTGATGTGACCCTTCTTTAATCGCAGTTCTTAGTGCTTTGCTTTCTGTTAAGTTTGTTACTGGTGTGCTAGTGTGTAATACTGTAAGCCTCATTAAATAAATCCCAGGAGTACACAGTCTTCTTCTCAGGGAGAGTGAGTTCAGGATTTGATGTGGTCTCCCCGAGGCTTGGGTGGTATGGTGAAAGGGATTAATGATGTGACGTCAGAGTGCTCTGACTGGAAAGACTGGAATGATATGCTCACGGAACTGTGTTCACGCTGGACAGTATGTTAGTTTCCAATTCCTGCTTAAGCCTGGGAAACTTCAGATGTGGGTAGTGGAGGATGCCATTGGAAATGAACACCGTGACAGTGGTGTACTCTGTGGATGACAGAGAGGAAATTGCTTGGTCATACAGCACCAAACTTATTCACGGTTTTTGAATCCTGTCCAGGCTTGCCAAAGAAGTCTTTATTATGTAACTCTCTACCTTTTGTTTGCAGTTTTTTTAAGCTCATTAGATGTACAAAAACAAAGAACATAGAGGAAACAGTGCTTTTCTAAAGCTCAGTGTCAGACTAGATTGATGGATCAACCATTTCCTCATATTCATCCTATTCTGCAATGCAAATTATTCAAATTGATTCAGCTGTGCCAGGATGGTTCTGAGAATACTTCGTGTGAAACTCCTTTTCTTTTAAAAATAAAGCTCATTTAGCCATGGGTCTTTGCAGAGGGACGGTGATGCTGAGAAAAAAGCAGATTGTTTCTAAATAAATCAAATAATGTCTTTGTCTCTTGCCAAGGACCTTCTGACTCTCCTGTTGCCTTTATTGAAAACCAATGCGTCAAGTGCTAAAGAAATATTAATAGTTCCAGACCTTTTGTAGTGTTTGGGACCTTGATAATTGTGGTCATGACCTTATTTCCACCGTCATAATTCATACACATACTACTGTAGTTAGATTGCTTAAGTTTGGAGTTCTGGTAACCAAACCTAATTAGGGTTTTATTATTAAGTGCATCAGCATCTTTGTATCAGTGTTTCTTCTAACCCAGAGTGCTAATGTGAAGTGAGCCCCTCTTTAGAAGACTAGTCTAGACGCCTTTTCACCCAGTGAGTTTGCTGTTGCCAGGCTTTTCAAAAATGCCGGAGGAGTTGCCACAATGTGCTTGTATAGAATGGCTTATGGCACAAACACGGCACTGTCTGTGTCTGTAGGGACTGTTGATGTGGGACAGCTGCTTTATGATGGTAAACTGCTTTCCTGAAAGCTGGGGACCCCCTGCTAACTCACCAGCATAACCGCATTGCATGTGAATTGGCTCAACATGTTGGATTAGCTGGTTAAATGCAGTGATCCTTTCCCTCAAAAGTACAATAATGACATTTAGGGCTTTATAATTCCAACAAAGACTGTTCAATCTTTTTCAGGGCTTGACCCGTTCTGTTTTCTATGGATTCAGCCAATGTCTATTCTTGGACCAAAGTGAGGAAGATTGCAACCTGCATGTTAATTGCACATTTGAGTGCAAATCTTTGTTAGCGGTTATATGTGGAGATTAAAAGTTCTTCATCAAAGTTTTCTGAAGAAATATGATGCTCGACAGTTTTTTGTTTACGTTGCTTCTGTCGTAGCTAGACAGTGAAATATCTAGCTAAATTTCCTTTGTGCATAAGGCTTAAATCACTTTGCCAAACCAGTGACAGGGAACTCTAGCTGTCTTGGCAAGTGTCAGTGCAAATTAAATACAGCAAGAAAGAAAAGGGGAAAAGCAAGTGAATATTGGGATTAAAACCAGAAATCGAGCCATGTAGGCTTTTTTTTGTTTTCCTCTGTCATGCATACACACTGAAACACAAGTCGGCATCACAGAAGAAGAAGGCTGTGGTAACGAGATAGATGGAAAAAGACAAAACTGGAAGGCTGAAAAAGAGCAAGAGTGGTCTGAGTAGAAGGGAAGAAAAAAGAGAGAGCAAGAAAATAGAATAAAAATAGGCTCATGATGGAGATGGTGTCTCGATGAGGCAGCCCACTAACCTCAGAGGCGCCACACTCCCTGGCTTATCCCAGCCCAGTGAGAAGGAGGGGCCACACCACAGATCTTTCTGACTGCCAAGGCTCCAGCGCTCTCTCTCTTTTAGGCTGATCGTGGGGGGGGGGAGGCATCTCAGACTCTGAAAGACAACAAAGTGCTGCACCCCTTTTTGACAGGGCAGCCCCTCATGCATCAGAGTGGAGCCAGTGACAAGCTCCCAGTCAGGTGTCAGTTCTGTGCCCTGCAAAGTCTTTTTTCTGTGACTACTGTGATGGTTCTGATGGTTTTGTAAAGTTAGTGACTCAGTGTGGAAGATGGTTGCTACTGAGTCAGAAGCATGAACATCCCAGGCACTATGACTGCTTCTAGCAATGTAGGTTGACTCAGTCACAGCAAGTTGTGGGTCGATGGATTAGACATGAACCTGGCAGAAAGTCAGTGACTTGGGGCAAAATTCCACAGGTTTACACTCACTTCCTCTCCTCCTGTGCTCTCCAGTGGGCTGGCTTAATTAATATTAGTTACATTTTCAATTTGAAAATCAGATTAAATCTGTTTTCCAGATCTCTATAATTAGAGATTACAGCCTGAGGTCATCAGATGTCTAAGGCGGCAAGGGATTGCCTGTTTTCGAGTGTCATTGTAAAGTAAGTAAAATGGACTTTGTGCTGCATATGAAAACAGCTCGGTCTGATCTATCAGGAAGTCTACACTGTCATCTGGGGAATATTGACAGACAAAGAAGGGAAGAGAAGTAGACAGCTCAACATGCTCTCTCATCTGGAGGATATTCAGAGGAAAAATATTTTCATAACTGTTTGAAATTTTACATATTAGGTGGATTAAGGGGGCTGTACACACATATTTCCCTCCCAATTCAAAAAAGACATCTGGATTGCATTAGTTCTTACAGTGACTATTATGCTTCTTTAGATTGTTCACTTTAGAGTCACACAAAGAAATAAAATAAATGTGGGCAAGAAGATGTGGTCCTCTTTTTGCCTTTTGGAATCTTCCTCCACAAGACAACCATGTGAAGAATACTGTGTATTTAAAGCCACAAAAGTTTTAAAAGATTTGATAATTTAGTCTTATGTTTTTTTAGCCAAAGACCTACAGAATTAGACTGATTTCAATGTTCTATTTACTTCCTTTATAGCAAAGAAATTATTTAGCTTGAAGAAAATCAAATTAAGTGCAGTGAGTTCAGGTTTATGGTTTTTAAAGTTCTTCTGTACAATGAAACTTTGTGTCTTTACACAGTAAAGTTTTATTTCTACCTTTGGCTATAAAAATGTGAATAGTTCAAATTTAGAATAACTTGTTTTGAACAAGCTTAAATATTGAAAAATAGATAGTTTATAATGCAAAGTGTGTTTCCTCCTCAAACACATATATAAATAAAAGAAAGATCATTTTAAATGAATTTATGAATTATATGTGCAGCACAGTGGTGTGATGGTTAGCACCATCACCTCTCACTGAGAAGGTCTTGTGTTCGAATCAACCAGGCATGTCTAAAGACATGCAGGGTTAGGTAAACTGGATGTAGGTCTGAATGGTTGTCTGTCTCTCTGTGTTAGCCCTGTGATGGACTGGCGACCTATCCGGGGTGCATCCTGCCTCTCGCCCCATGCCAGCTGAGATAGGTTCCAGGGCCCCCATGACCCCAGATTGGATAAGCAGAAGAAAATGGACGGATGCGTTTCTACACAAATTCCAAACAGCTCACAGACTTATTTCTTTAGCTATGTGTCTGCTCCGTTGCCAAGACAGAAGCATCTTTGGGGGCATTTACAGTTTTCAGTTTTAATCTAAGAACTAGAAGCACTCATAGACCGTAAACCTCTGTCAAGGCCATAGATTCCCCCTGTTATTCATTACACCTGAAAACCATTTTCATTTTACCCCCGTAATGTGATTCCTTGACCATGAAACCTTAACTGTAGCACCAGAATTCACGTTGTTATCATTATCAGTTTGAAAGTTACTCAAGAAAAACACATTTCTGGTAATGAAGATAAGCCAAATATGTTGGCACTTGACTGAATCAGCAGAGATTCAGCTACAATATGATATCATATCAGTTGCAAGTCTTTCAGATATTTCTCTCTTCAGGTATTTCTCGTGAACCCTGTGTTCCAACAATCTGGATCATGCGATGTGGAATGTTATTTAGGTCCCGAACAAGCTTCAGTAGACCATATGGATATGGTCTACTGTTGTTTTTATCCAAATGTTATGGATCTGGAACCAAATTTCTTAAAATTACCTCATATTCTGTAGTTGTCAAAAATTCCCACAAAAAATCCTGAATTTGGTTTGTGATCTGGATCACCACCAAAATTTAATAGTGTGTTCCTTATGCCACACCCCACCCCTCAAAATGATTTAATTAAAATCTTTTCCTAACTTTTTTTAGTTATTTTGCACAGTCGTGCAGACAAACAGAAAGATATTTAAAACTAACTGTAAAAATACCTGGATGTGCTCTGTGATCCAGATCAACTCCAAAATCTAATGGTTTGTTACTTGTACCATACCCCATACCTTAAAAAATGAAAATCCATTTAGAATTTTTTAAGTTATATTGCACACTGACAAATAGACAAGTAAACACCAGTGAAAACATTACCTCCTAGGACGAAGTAATGAGTTCACAAGAAGTTTCTACCACAGGTGATTTTACTGGGAGCCAAAATGTAACAAACTTCATCCAGCTGCAAACTTTCCAATTCCTTAACTTAGTCATCCAACAAACCCCTGGGAAAAGAAGTTTTTGCAAAGCCTAAAATTAATCTTTCTATTGTCTTTGAAAATGGTTAACCTCAAATACCTCTCATACCACAAAATATGTTGCTTTAGGAAAATAGGAGACTGTTAGATATTCTCATTATCAGACCATGTGGAGCCAAGTTTAATTTTTGTCATACTGTCATACTGGTGTTCTTTATTTAGCGTGGTCCTTGATAACACTCCTGGGAGACTATAGAGTTATAGCTTTATTCAAAACCGCCCAGTTTGCACTCTGAGACCTTTTCATCTGGTAGCAATCTCCCTGTGAGCAGTTTCAGCCACCAAAAGCCCAATCCATCAGCCACTGTCATGTGCCGCAATGAAATGTGAAAGGGAGTGTAAACGCACAGAGGCTTAATGTTCTTTTAAAATGGAAAATACCTGTTTAAACTTCATTTGCGGATAATTGCTTTTGCGAGAAGAGGAAAATAAGAAAATCAATTCAAAATTTCCCTTATTTATTTTAAGATGGACACCAAGCATTAAATGAAACACATTTTCTCTTTTTAAACTTGTTGCCCACTCATTACTGTTAGGATAACAGTGGGATTACTGCTAAATGTGCTTATTTCATTCATATACAACAGACTGGCTTTAATTGGTCCCTCTTTTATGTTTCATGAGACTGTCACCACACTGTGTTTGGGTTTGATGTGGAAAACGAGCACCAGATTGCATAAACTCCAATGCAAACAGGGAAAATGGGTGCTGAGCGCATGCAATGTAAGTGATTGTTGCCAGATTATACGCACCATATGTATTCTTTCAAGAGAGCAGACTGTATATCCTTCTTTATGAATTCCTCCTAAAGTCATCACATAGTGGAGCCACACTTACCTGCAGCTAACTGGTTCCATGCTTTTTCATTCAAATTGCCTTGAGTCTTTGGAAAGATGATAACAGCACAGTAGGTCATAGAAGGATAGAGCAGCCTTCAGCTATCTCCCACACATAAAACAACTCATATTTGCTAAACTTTAAAGGGTAAGACCTGGGATAAAAGGTAGTATTAACTGTCTGTCTAAAGAGATGAAAAACAGTCAAAGAGCATGCAGTCTTTTCACTCCTGCCCCGAGGACTGGGCATACAGTCAATGCTGCAGTGCGTCCCCACACGAAATGAATGAAAGGCTGCGTCATGAGATTATGGGATGCAGGATGTCTGCCTTACTAGATCGAGAGAAGGAAATAAGGGGTGTCTAAATAAAGCCGTTTTAAAATGAATTTGTCGAAAGTAAATGAGCGCCTTTCTCCATTCACTTGTGGCCTCAGATGAGATGAACTTGCTTTAAGAAAAAAGGATATTGTGGGGATACAGAGAGTGGGAGAGAGAGAGGGAGAGGGAAGGAGGGAGAGACAAAAGGGAAAGTAGAACAAGTAACAGACAATGAGAGAGAGAGACCTTTTTGCAAATCACAGCTGTTGGAAACATAAGCCGGCTCACAGTTTTTTCAACATTATTAAATGTCTCCTGTAAAGGAATGAGGGCTACAGGGATGAAGTGGCCCTTTGACAAACTCAACACTGAAGCAACACAAATTTATTTTAAAGTCTGTTGTAGTGCTGATTCTGTTTACCCTGTAATATTATATTTGAGATAACTTAGACTGATGCATTCAGAAGATATTAGAAAGCTAAAGTCTAAGTTCAAAGCCTGGCTATTGTCCTCCAGCTGCAAGTAACTCTACTCAGACCCATTTAGACTTTTAATAGTTGGATGGATTTTATCTTTGAACATCTCCAAGATGTCCCAGAGTTTTGAACTATTATTTTACTGAAATTGTGCAATAAGTAGGAAGGATATGGATTATCTGAAGTGCTGTTTGTGCTGCATTTTTATTTGTTGAAAACTTATTGGCCAGACTTTTCTACCTTCTGAACAAAGTTGACAGAACTCTTTGGGAGGCCATACTGAGAAGCTGCATTCTTTGAATTTTTGCTTATTCATGTCAGTATTAGCATAAATATTTGTCAGCAAGAACTGCTGGGTTAATATATTGCACTACAGTTATAGAACGCACAATATATCATGCAAGCCTTTTCACTGCTGAACGTGAATGAGTGGTAGCTATAGGTCAAAACTGTTTCATCAGAAATGTTTACATGGACACAGAAAACTTTGAAAAAGGCTTAGAACCTGAACTTTATGCAGATGAAACTGGCAAGCCCTTTTGGCCCTCTGTGTTTTCTCATTTACATGAATGGTTTTAGCAGGGTGAGTTGGGACCAAACAAGTAGCCAGGAGTAAGCAGCTGCTTCTCATCTTTGTCTACATGCGCGTGTGTTATGGCTCCACTCTGATTGAGTATCGCATAACTCCCTTGTATCTCCTGATCCCTTTGAGACTGTGTTATAGGCATCAGGTTTTTCATTATGGCACCAGAGAGATTTTTGTACTTTGAATTCTGGAACTTGTGGTGGAGTAAATTTTAACTTCATATCCACCATTTATTGTTTTGATAAGAGAGAAAAGCACCACAAATTCTTCAGTTGTTGAATTTGCTTTATTGCAGTAAAAATTTATTGGACAGCTTTTTTGTTTCATGTGTTAATTCATGGTATTCAGATTTAATTCAAGAGTTCAGCTAAAGCTCCAACATTTCCAAACTATGTGTGAATTTATTATCACTGGACAGCAACCGCTTAGCCCTCGTTGAATTCTCTATTTCAGTCTACCCCTGCTTACTTAGAGCTTTTCTCCCTTTACCTCTTGTCAGGGTTCGGTACCTCAGATATAAACCTGGTCTCATGCCAGACTCAGACTTATATCTGTTTCTCTGTTTTGTAAGCTGGCTCCTCCACTTCCCGCATCCTGCACAGCAGTCCTTAGGTTGTTTGTGAAATGGAAGTAGCACAGGACTCCTCTGGGACATAACAGAGAAGCCAAGGTCTGTAGCCCCTTCACCTCTGTGTTCCTGCAGAGTCTCCAGTGGCTCAGTGAACAGTGGGCTTGCTCTCCAGGTCTTTAGACTTCTTGTATGTGCGTTTCTCCAAGAAGGAGAATGGTCTTTACATTTGCATGTCAAGGGTGGGCTTCTCACTTTTCTCCCCTTGCATTAGTTGGAGATGTCACACTGAGTTAGTCCAGTAGGCTACTGAGATCTGGCTAGACGGGAGAACAATATTTTTCCAAGATTGCCCTAAAGTTCCAGTAGCCGAAACAAAGAAAATGTCTGCTTCGTTCCTTTCCTCCTGTTCCTCTGCATTATACTTTCGGGCTCCATCTTTTTGCTGTACCCTTGCTGCAGGTTAAAATGTTCATATTTTTCACTCTATAAGTATACAGTGTCTCTGCTCGCCAGTTAGTTTTGCTTTATGGAAAACTACAGAGATGTTTGCATACTGTTATCCTCATCTGCAGGATTCTCCATGCAGCAGTACATTCTGAATAAAAGAGGGTGCATTAATATGGAATAAGTAGATTCTGTATAATTTATCTCCAGCAAATAATTTCTGTACTATGGTTGGCATTTGATTTAGCTATGATTTGCAGTTTCTCAGCCCACTCCAGAACACCATGTTCTGGAGCTCATTTACCTTTCAAGCTTGTTTGAGCATATTTTCTTATCTGGAAATAATTAAAATCAATTAATTATAATAAGGCGCTAAATTAGTCTGCCTAATTTATTCTTATATGTATGGTACCACCCACACTGCTTGTCAAGGAATTGAACCTATGGATGAGGCTTGTTTGGCTTTAAAGTTAATGTCCACATAATCTCAGACTACTGGTTTGGGTTGGCTGGGTGTTTTTTTTTTTTTTTTAGGCAGCTGTCTCAGCCCAGAATTGCACATTACCCAGGTGGGAGTATTAGCAACCAGGCATAGATGAGCGCGGCACACTTGGGTTGCCAGCTTTAGCACAAATTCCATCAGCACCCGCTTACTGTCTGTCAGCTGCACTAATCTGAAGCTGACAGTTGTAAAAATAGGGCGTTAGATGGGAGATCACCCTTCACCCTTCACTCAGTCTAGAGGAGCCTTTTGGCTTAATCCTGCAGTTGTTCCCTTGATTGAAAACAAATGAATCCTTCATCATTGCTGCCATTAAAACCGGAATTCCTCATAACACATTGACCTTCAGATACCATTTTCACAGGTCTAAAATGAATTAGTTTGAATGAAAATTCAATTAATGTTACTTTTTCACATGATTAACAAGTTATGAAATGTACAGAAAGAAGCAAAAATACTGCAGTCAGTCCAGTGGCAGCTGTTCTTAATTGATTGTTTTATTACTAGTTTCTTAAGATTTCTAGGGTTTGAGAAAAGGTGCCAGTATGACGCACTGAATTAACTTCTGACAGTTGAAAAATGCATGTTTAGTCATATTATATATTAAAAAATTAAAAACATGAGTGGCAAGAGTATACATCAGACACATTTATTCTTTTCTTGTCTGACCCCAGATCATCAAGGTATAGGACCTGGGGTCAGGGGTCAGAGAATGGCCAACAGTAGTCCAAGCAACTCTTCAGGGTATTAAGCAACTGTTGTATTAGGCATGCTCATTACTCAAAGTTGTGGTCCAGGTTTCTCAATCAAAAGATTTTTTCCAAATGGAACAAGAAGAAATACAATATTGGGAGGGTTTCTCCTGAAGCATTCTACCTCTGCTAGTTTCTCCGCTTCAACTTTTATCTTTTTGTCTGAGTCTGTTGTGATCTGGTATATCCATTAGCCTGAGGAGGCCTGTGGCTCTTTGTCTGAAGGAATATGTCAAACTGTTAGCAGTGAATGGTCTATTGGCACATAACATCATGCAGAGAATTGAAGCATGGGTTTCAAAAAAGTAACCGCTTAAAGGCTGACAGACAAAGTTAATGCAGTCCATCAGCCAAAAACCATGGAAACTGTTTTTCTCAGCTTTGACGTTCCAAAAAACAGACTAAACTCATTAGTTTGTAATTTGCAGATTAAAGCCAGGCACAATTCCCCTTTAAATCTTTTTTTAATCTAAGGTGTTCGGAAAAAATACTGAACATATTTCATTTAGATACAACTGTGACAACTCACCTCACTCACTTTTCTTTTATCGATGACAATAGCTTTGTGCTTTAATCCATTAAAAAGTGTTGAACTAAATTAGTGTTTTTGAAAACAGGTTGTATATTCTCAGCTGGATGAGCACTTTGAGATACTTTGACAGATGGTGGCAGCTTTATACAAGGCCATACAAAGAGCATATGCTATAAGCAATGGAAGTGACTGTGCTGAAAGAGAAGATTCAAACGAACTGACTGACCCAAAGGCATGCCGTGATGTCCAAATGACTATTCCAGAAACCAAAGGGGAGAGAGAGGTCAAGAAGCTACTAAAATCTGATTTCACCTTTGAAAGATATTCTTTTCACCATGACATACAATATCTGTGAATCCAGTTACTTTGGGCTGTCAATGTACAGTGGCTGTTTCAAAGAAAATGTGAATAAAAATTAAAGGCGATTCTTCAGCTTTCATCTAAAGTCAGTGCCATGAAGCTTTCAATAAAATCTTGACATACTGCTGTGAATTTTGGTGACTGTTGAGTCTTGTCTTTGTTGGTTTATGTATGGGTGGTTTGTTATTTCCGTTGCCTCCTCCGCTCTTTCCAGATCCCCATCCTCTGTCCCAGCTCTGTCTGGCAGCACACATTGTTGTGTTGCTTGTGGTGTCAAGCAGCAGGTCCACCAAAGCCATCCAGAAGCCAGGCCTCAAAGCGTGAGAAAAGACTGCTGTGTGATTGGATTAACTTTTGAGCGCCACATTGCTTAATTAATGAAAATGACCCGGGAGAGGAGAGTGAAGCCATTGTCTCCGTAGTGACAAAGTCCCTGCCCATCAACAATATCCTTAACAGGATTTCACAAAGTACGCCAGGCGTTCTTAATTTGTTGGCTTAGGCCACTGCAGAAGAGTCCTGGCAGTTGGAATGCTGTCTTCCATTGGCAGAGCCAAAATTTCACTAGCCACACTACACTACACTAGCCATTAGTATCAGTAATATAAAAGACAAACTGAATTTTAACTGGCTTTTGTTCATATAAGTAGCAAGCAAGTTTTGTCTTCACCAAGCTGTAGAAGAACCTTTCTATGTGTCTTTCCCACTCCAACTTGGACTGTCTGGTGATTTAACCATCATTTCCATTTAGCTTGCCAGCAACCTACACCTGCAGATTATGGCACAGTTCAGTGCATTTGTTGCACATGTGTACAGTAGCTGTTTTTCACTTGATGATGTGTGACTCCTTCCTTCTTTCCACCCTCATTTCTTTTCTCTTCTTTTAATTTCTTTCGGAGTGGGATGTAAATGTAGGCTGGTATTGTATGAGGGTGATGACCCTGCAGGGTCTTCTGAGAGTTTCCGCAGAACCAGTGTGACCAGATTACTTGACATTCCTCAGTGCTGAATGGCTCTCTGGAAACTATTACCTGGTATTACCTCAAATCAAAGACTTCTTCCCATTATCTCAGCAGGATCAGTCGAACAGGACCATTCTTTGACTGCCAGCTAAGATGTTAAAATACCACTGCATACTCGTTCCCTTGACAACCAAAATGTGCTGTTGAAATTGTCAACTTACAAATGCTTAAAGCATTTACAACTACAAGTGGTAAACTATTTTGCAACACCAACATACATTATACGATAAGTTAATTATTCTTTTTATGTTTACACAACTACTTTAAAATGAAGACAGCACTATGGATACAATTAGTGTGTGCTTGTGGGTGTGTGTGTGTGTGTGTGTGTGTGTGTTGCTGCTATTAAGCACAAAACACTTGGAGCCAGCCTGAGGAGCAGAGCTAATGCGAACCAAGTGAAAGTCACATTGACTGCATTATGTCAATGAGTGTCCTCACAAACTTGCCTGTATGTGGGTATCCCTTCTCCCACAAATTCTACACTGCACTTACTCAGATCCCTTGTACACCAGCCAAGTTTGGAGTGGATTGGATAAACGTTTGTTGGGAGAAACGAAGAACAGACACACTGACTTACACCTACATACAAAGATTCCTGAATTTATTAACAAGTTAATATGAGAAATAGCCTCAGATTGTCTTAGAGTACTTTTTTCAGCTGTGCCCCAACCCCACACTCACTCACTCACTCAGTTGTGTGCTTTGTTTCTGCAGAATGTAGAAGATGGACTTTGTGTTATGTACCCAACAGGACAACTGTTATATGCAAGGAAGCTTATACCTCTGTAATAAATGAAGGGTGCCTTGTGTGCATGTCTGTGTTCGTCACCAATTTCCACTATTTTTGACATCTCGAAAATTGCACTGGTTAGGATAACGAGACCATCACGGTTTCAGAAATAGCATCAAGGATTAAGCTGAGATTAACTAAATTTATTTTGATTACTATACTAGTTAACTAGTATAGTACCTAGAATACTATCAGATTATGTGTATTTAAAATTTGTCTTGAATGTTTTTTAAAATATCATCTAAAATATGAAAACTAGTGTCGCCTGTAGCATAGTGGTTTGCACATTCACCTTACAAGCGAACAGTCACTGGTTTGATTCTAGGTGGGGACACAAGCCCCTCTCACCATGGAGGATTGTGTCAGGAAGGGAATCTGGCGTAAAAACTCTGCCAAATTACCGATGCGAATTATTCCGCTGTGCCGACCCCTTGGTGGAGAATACAAGGGAGCAGCCAAAGGTACATCTAAAATCTGAAAACTGCCTTCTTCTTCTCTGTGCCTTTTTAGGCTTTTGTTATTCTTTCCCCCCACAAGTGTTCATGGTTTCAGGTTTCTCTTTGACTAACAAAGATCTGGAAATCTCTGAGTTTTTGACTCCATCTGGAACATGGAACTTCTCATACTCTGAGATAAAGGTTTTGGTTCTGTTAATTCAGTGAATATAGATTCACAGTTTGATTTCTCTTGATTTTTAATCGTTAAAAACTGAATGTTTTATGTCACTGTTCTTTAAGAAGAAAGGGAGAAAATTAGGTATTGTATGGAGCGTACTGCATGAACTGAGTTCAATTTTGGAAAGAGGAAATGTTACAGATAAAGTGCATTCCTCTTTTTAATTTATTTAGTCCATTTTCTTGGCTTTTAAGTATCTACATTGTAAACTGGTGTTGAGTCCCAGGCTGCTTGTAGTGGGGCCTCTCTCTTTAGGGAGGTGAAAAACGGCTCAAAGACAAATGAGCTACTTTATCCATAGTACTATGAACAGGATTTCTGGGCAGCTTGCCCATACAAGTACATGCCTAGATCTCTAGTTCTCTGAGTACAAGAGGGGTTCATAAGATGTTTGTGTGTGTGTGTGTGTGTGTGTGGGTGTGTGTGTGTGTGTGTGTGTGTGTGTGTGTGTGTGTGTGTGTGTATATTTACTGTGACACCTGGTTTGAGTTTTTTAGTGACAGCAGATACCTGGCTCGCCCTGTGTATACACTTTCATCAGTGTGTCGGTTTTCGGATTAAATCAACAAATGACGTTAGAACAGGTGAGCTCACTGATTGGTTGAGAATGAGTTATATAATTATGTGATTCATAGTGGCATGCATATTTACACACAGCAAAGCGAACACCTGTTAAAATGTGAAAGCGTAAAACAAGTGATACAGGAGAGTGTGATATATGCATTAAAAATGCTATTTCCTTAAAAGAACTCAATAACTGAAAAATGTTTATTTTTGCCAGCTGTTTAGTATGGGTATGATTATCAGAATTCAGCATTAAACTTTTCTACATTTGTTACGTGGCACCCAAAATACTGGTGTGTTAAACTAAACTACTAGTTTGCAGCATTCCATTCCATTTCATTCCACTTTCTGCCACGTAGCAGTCTAAGCAGAGACCCCAGACTTCCCTCACCCCAGCCACCTCCTCCAGGACTTCCAGGGAACACTGATGTGTTCCCAAGCCAGCTGAGAGAATGTAAGAGATGTAATCTCTTCAGCGTGTCCTTGGGTCTGCCCCAGCACCTCCTCCTGGTAGGACATGTTCAAAACACTTCACAGAGTAGGCACCCAGGAGGGAATGTGGTCAGATGCTGAACCACGTCAAATGGGTCCTTTCAGTGTGGAGGACTGGCTCTATTCTGGGATCCTTCTGAATGACCAAGCTACTCACCTTATCTCTAAGGCTGAACCCAGACATCCTTTGGGGGCAACTAATGTTGTTTGCTAGTGTCCGCGATCCAATTCTTTCAGTCTCTAATTAGAGCTTGTGACCATACAGTACATGAGGGTAGGAACTTAGGTAAACTTACAAACTGACAACTTTGCTTTCACACTCAGCTTTCTCTACACCACAACAGACCAGTTCAGCGTCCAGATCACTGCAGACGCCACACCAGTCCTTCCATCAGTCTCCTGCTCCTTTCTTCCGTTGCTCGTGAACGAGACCCTGAGATCCTGAGTTCCTGGTCGGAATTTTCAACTGGAACGCCCCCTTAAGTAGGGCTTCCCACTCAAAATGTCAGCGTGTTCCAATCCCGACTACACAATCCAAGATGGTAGCACCATATGTCAACAGTAGTGACTTGGAATCTGTACTACCATCACCATGGAATCTGTGCTTGACCCCTTAAATAAGCCATACACAGAGCACCAGCTTGGCTTCATCCATGAACATGCTGTAGCTGTGTTTTTAAGCCCATAAAAAAGACAGGCATTGCATTGTACTCCAGGTATTGCTAGTGGTTGATTGGCTGTACCTTGCTAAGGAGCAACGCAAGGCCAGTTTTCCCAACTGGAGCTGGTCAGTTTGGGAGTGACATCTTTCCCAGCTCTGATATATGCATTTAGAGGTAATCGTCTGGATTGTCATAGAAAATTTGCCCCGAGTTCTT
>VUQH01000906.1:0-12432 GCA_015106775.1 Etroplus canarensis
TAGAGAAGTTAGCTCTAAGAGAGTTAGCCCTAAGCTGGGCCCATGGCCTTGGCTGACGACGTCAGGGTCGCAGGCCCAGCGCAAGGATGACAAGAGTGGACGGGATACTAGTGGGTGGTGGTAGAAGTGCCCTCCGGACGGTGTCTGAATCTACTAGCTTATAGCTAAGCAGCACCACCTGAACTCCACGTGCAGGCTTCGGTGCAATTTTTGATTTGAAAGGGCCTGCGGCCTTGGCTGATGACGCCAGGGTCGTGGGCCCTGCGCAGGGATGATACGGGTGGACGGGAAACTAGTTGGTGGCGGTAATGCACTCTGTTTGCCAACTGCCAATAAAATTTACAAGAAGAAGAAGAAGAAGAAGTTGTTGATGGGTGAATGTGAACTAAGTTTTGCCTGGTACTTAAATTTCCATTGCTGTGCTCCGCTTGCCTCTCCGTCTTTGAACAAACAATGAATAAATATACTTAGATATCTCTCTATACACTGTGTCATTTTGATTTTCTTACTGAAAAAGTGAAATTATGTAGTCAAGTGTTCGAATTGCAAAGCAATTCATCTCACTGTGTGCAAAACATTCAGTGGGAACAGGCCATTACTGTTGGTTTATCCTTAAATTAGAAGCCTCTGCAAACTGCAAGGTTTTGACTGTCTGAATGGTTTTCTGAATTCTCCTTTTCTAGCTGTTATTTTTCCTGCTAAATGAAATCAAAATGAAAATGATAAAACACATTTTAATCTGGCCAAAGACATAGGAGCAACATGTATGACTGACAAAACACAGTGCTATTCCTCTTAATCAAGTTTAAAAAGTTAATGAACAAACCGACTGAAATTCGAATGACTTCAAGTTTCAGAAAAAAAATTAAAGGTCATAACTTTTTTTTGTAAAAATTCCAATTTGCTATTAAAGAAACAAATTTTACTCAATGGTGCTGTCAACCACAATAGTCATGCAGTGCATAAAGGATGACATACCTTTTCATGACACAAACGTGAGGGTAACCAGAGACAGATGTTTCAACAGAATTATTAATTTTAGGGAATGATCCTGTGATGTATTCATGTCTGAGGAACTGGAGTTTTGAGCACAAATAACATTTCCACAACTCACTGCCAGATGAAGGATAGTTGCACACAGAGAACAGGTTACATGCAGGTCAAGATACACTCACTGATCTCTAAACTTAAATGCCAAATTTGTTCACTTTGAAAACATTAAATGTTTAATTTCGAAAGGGGAGTTATCGCAAAACATCTTAACTGTACACAGGGGGTGTATCTTGACAAAAGAGCAACAAACAGATGGACAGAACTAGAGGAAGCATATATTTACAATAGAAACACATATTTAAAACTCTTTAAAACAACATTAGGACGTACAATAAAAGAGTTCAGACTGTGACTATAAAACGCAAAAACCAGACATGATTTAAATTCAGCAGATCTCCATTCATGGTCATTTCCTTGTGTATCACTACTCCCAACTTCTTGCTCCTTCCTAGAAGTTCTGCTCTAATCACTTGCTAGAACGCATATACAGTTTCACCACAGACTTCAAACTCACCAAAGAGAGCAAACACCAGACTTTTTTTGTCAAGCTGACCCAACCTTCATGTTAAGATAGTGAGGTCTCAGACTATGATTTAAAGACAAAGACTCAAAGACTGAAGGCATCGCATCAGGTGTTCAGCAGCCTGCCTACACACAAGATTTGGCTCCCAGCAACTTTGTCATTTTACCCATAGTGGCACTCAACTTGAAAGGTCTTCAATATTGACATTGCAGAGGAACACATCATATACAGTACACACATCTAAGTGCTCACAACAGGACTGGAGTGCCACAGCTTTCCAAAAGTAAAAAACCTTGAAGGTGAGACTGGCTGAATTTAAATCATGCAAGGCTTTTGGTTCAGGTCTGTATCAGCTGCCATGCAGTCAACTCAGTGTGCTGGGCTGCTCCTAATGGCTACCTCATTCACTCACAGATCTCTATCTAAAAAGGGGCAAAGCAGTTCCAGTCCCATTTAAACTACAAACACCTAAACAGAACATCTGGAACAGAGCTGAAAGGCAGCGTGCATTATTCAAAAAAGAAATCTGTTTGCTATTTAAGGCTCAACTTGGACCTGTAAAACTTTAATTTGTCTGAAAAACGAGTAAAACAAGTTTTAAAAACAACTGATAAACTTGAACTAATTAACCTATGAACCTAAATGTATCTATTTACATGTGTAAAGCAGCCTGGACACATTTTACAAATAAAAATGGTTCAAAATTGAAATATTATTGCTGTCACATTCATTTAGAACGGCAAACAAAGTCCTACATTAGAGGTTTGGTTAAACTATCTGTTTAGTAAAAGATAATCCATACCATCTTACCAATGAGAATTCAAAGTTGTCAGGAGACATGGTGTATGTGTTGCTTTTTTAACGGTACTACAAAATCTACCTGGATTTAATGTGTGTCAGTTTTAAGTAATCCTTTCTAAAATGGTGATTTAAGTTTGCCCTCTGTTAGGTGCCACTGTAGCTGAATATAATGATGACAAAAAAATGCTATTTGAAGAATAGAAATACAGTTAGGATTTGCTGGAATATTACATGAATTCCACTTTAGTCAAAGCTGCTAACCTCAGGTCTGCTCAGACTTCATTTACCTGGCTGGGCTGTTTCTGGGTGGCCTGCTGCTGGCTCTTAGGCGTCTTCTCTGGCGAGCCAGAGGTGTGGCGAGACTTGGCGCGGGATCGTTGAGCAGAAGCGCTGCTGCTGGAGATCTGGCACGCACACAAATAAACAAAATGTGATTTATCACAGGCTGGTGGATGAACTACCTTTATAGAGCCCTTTTCTGGTCGCTTTGACCAGTCAAAGCTCACAGCTTTACAGACTGTAATATATGCTGAAAAAAACATTCAAGATTAAGCTATAGAAGCAGTCAAGAACCTTCGCTTCAAGCATAAATTAACATCACAGCATCAGACCTTGTATTCCAAATTATTTAATCCCCTTTTCACATGGAAGACATGGAGTAGCAGTGCTCCTTGCACTAACATCAGTCTTCATTATTAGCAAACAGGTATCTTTAAAAGCACAATATTAATTTTTAGACTCCTGTCTAATGATACATAACTTAATTCACTGCAGGTTAAAGGTCATCTGCACCTTTGTGCATACTCTGACTTTTGGAACCATGCCTACACCAAAAAAGTAAAAACCGCTGGGCTCAGTGCCAACCTATCATCCTCTTCAAGCAGCATTTTTTCCTCTCAAATCAACAGCATAAAATTCCTCACGTAAAAAAAGCTTTCTGGCCAACAATACAAACACGGTGAAGCCATTGTAAAGTTAATATGTCCTCTCATGTTCTGGTGGATCTTATACTACTATGGAAACTGAAGGGCAGAAAAAGGAAGCGGTTCCTAGAAACACTTTTGTGTCACAGTGGAAAACATGCAATATTACGTCAAATTCCATTCAGTTATGAAAAATATAATATAATATAATATAATATAATATAATATTTGTTAACATTTTTTGGGGTATTTTGAAGATTTATCTTTGAGACCTGCAAATTTTTGGACCTAACCCAAAAATCCCCCTTTGCCTTCAAACATTCAGAAAGCCGGAAGACAGGTAGAAATGCATGGAGGAAAATGACAACCAAGTTTCTGAGAAGTTTAAGAGCAGTCAAAGTCTGAGCTGCCATTGAAACTGAGCACAAATACAGTTCACCACAGAAAATGTAGGTGCAGTCTTCACAAAAAGTGAGTCCTGGATATGAAAGAAAGACTAAGAATATGTTTAGAGCAAGATGGTCAAAGTGAAGAGCCCACCACCTGCCCAGCACCCTGAAGTGAAAGAGCTGAGCAGAGGAATATCAGACCTGTTTCTTGGTGGTGTTTCTTTCTGTGTCGTGAGGAGACTGTGGTTTGGCTCTCTTACTCTGAGGTGGATTTGGACCCTTGGTGGTCTGAGCGGCTGACCTTTTGGATGGGCTTTTCTCTCTTTTTTTGAGTTTTTCTTTGAGCTGTGCTTTGTCAGTGGAGTCAAACGAAGACTGAGGGGTCTGAGGAGGTGAAGACACAGTAGAGGAGGGAGAAAGGGGGGCTGTCATACTCCCCACACTGATTCCCAACTGTTTAATAGACTCCTCTAGACTGTCCAAAGAGTCAAATGTATGTTTGCAGAGCTCTTCCACCCGACTTAATTGTTCAGTTTTGTTACTTTCAAACCTCTGTGATTCCTTTGGCTGGTTCTCAGTCTCCTTGACTGGCCTGTCATCTGGTGCTTCTTCTTCCTCATATACAACAACTTCAAGAGTCTTCTTTCCTGTTTTGTTTGACCCTGCTCGAATAGCCTGAGTAATTGCCGTCAGTTTGTTTTTGGGAAATTTAAATTTGAATTTCCTTTTGGTTTCTGTCTTTTTAAGTGAGTCTGGTTTACTCTGGTCTTGGTTTTCAGGAACTGGGCCATTATCTGTTGAAGGTCTTCCAATCTGGATTTGCAGAGAATTCTGATCATTCTCTCTCAGACTTTGTTCCTCTTCATTCTGCTTTGTCTCCTCATCCAAAATGCTTTCTGGAGAGAGAACCCTGTCGAGATCTTCCTCACACTCAAAGATCGTAGACAGACGTTTGTAGGCTAATTGAATGTCCATAGGCTCATTCAAGATAACAATAATAGGTTTAGTGCCAAACTCATCATTGCTATCCTCAAAACCATGGTTCATATGTCCTACATAGGTGGCTTGACCAGATACAGTTTGCATGTTCGAGCAATTCATGTTGACTAGGTCTTCCTCTTTGGACTGTGTCCTGATTCTGGTCTTAGAGATTCTATGGCTAAAGGTACCAATTACAGGTGGTGGAGGAGGTGGTCCCTCATCATCCACAGTATCTGGGCTCAGGCTACTACCCTCTTCCATGCATACTGATTGGTTATGAGACACTGGCACTGTTTCTTCCAAGTTGTCCTCCTTGGTGCTATGGCTATAAGTCCAGATGGGTGTAGGTGAAGCAGGTGCAGAGGTTTTACACTCCTGATTGTGCTTCAGGGATGCATTTTGCTGGCCTGCTGTTGAGTGATCTTCAGGTTTGTTTTCTTTTTCTAAAGTTACAATTACCATCAAATTAGACTTCTTGTCGGATACTTCTTTGATGACTTTTTCACTTGTCTGTTTAGGACTTTTGTCACTTTCTTGAATGTTTTCTTTTTGTAAAGTAACAACTGTTGTAAACTTGACCTTCTTTTCTGCCGTGGTTGGGGACATTACCTGTCCAACAGACTCCTTCATTTGATTAGGATTATTCACGTTTTCTTTTAGTGAAGCTGAAACCACAAATTCATCCATTTTCTCTGCGTTATTCTGAGTTGGCACCTCCTCATTCTCCTGTATACTTTGAACATCTTGTATAGTCCTAAGCGGAGGTACCTCTACCTTCTCTACTGTTGGATAAGAAGGCACATGTTTAATCACCTTCTCCACTTTCTTCTTCTCATTTAGACTGTTTTTCCCACCTTCACCAAATTCTTTCAGTCCAGCTACTGTTCTGAGTTTAAGAGGACAGTCATTTGTAACTATCAGCTGAGGGGCTGACTGGTGGCCACACGTTGCTGTCTCAGTGGGGCTCTCATTAGCCACTTGTGAGTTTGGAGAGGTCCTCTCCTTTCTTTCAGCATTTTGCTTATCTCCACCTGATGAATGATTCTTATTTGTCAGTGCTGTCACCTATAAATAGAAAAGGTAATATGAAACAAAACAGTACGTAAAAAAGATGTTATACTACATTCAGCCTTTTACATACAATAATTACTTTAAATGTGCACCCACGTTTTCTCTAGTATATTCATTCAATATGCTGAAAAAATAAGAGTCCTGTCCTTGTTTTTTGAAGAAAACGCATAAAATTAACATTGCTTTCATCAGAAAATAAATTACATTCAATTATTATTTAATCCACACTTCAAAGGAAAAAAGCTTATATAAATGTTATTTTGGGGCAAGGTCACCAAAGCGTTTAAGAAGTTTTCATCAGATTTGTCACTTTTTAAGTCCTGTTAACCACTGAAATGAAAGCTAATTTGTAATTACTGTTTAAAAGGAAGTGTCTGCAGGCATTTCAGTATGTGCAGAAGGATGACCACCTCAGCAGCTCTCCATCAAGCACGCCTTTACTGTAGAACAGCTCATAGAAACACAGCATGCAGTTGGTTTTTGACTCTGAATAATTTGGGCAGAACTCCAGTACTGTGTATACTGAACACCAACTATTCCTGCTCATTCCCTCAGGTGATGCAAGGTGATGCATTATCATGCTATTAACCATGTAGATTAATATGAAAAAAATGCAATTTTATTCATTTAAAATCAAATCTACAATATTTATGTGAAGTAATCAAAAGGGTTCTGAACACTTTTGAAGCAACTTGTGAGCGTGTTTCAATTTAAGTCTGAAGCAAAGTGTGATGGATCCCTGTTAAAAAGAAATGAAGGATTTTGAAGAGCTAAAGCGTGTGCAGAGATGAAAATTGTTGATCCAAATAAAGTAGTAAATATAATCTGATACTTCAGGGAGGAAAATGTTCATTACAGTGATGGAAGAGTTTGGATACCTGTGGCCATCATAGTATTTTTTTTAAAAAAAAGCTATCTCTAAAGCTTAGTTACCACTCCTGTGAAATTTATTGTGAATCAGTACAAAGTGAATTTTGTAATGACTTATTGTGGCATGGCCTCTGGAGCACAGTTTTTATGAAATGGATAAGAAATAATTTTAATGCATTCAGGACTCTTTACTGTGATGAAATGTTCACAAAGCAAGAGGAAAAATAAATTCACATGACATTTAAGAGGCATTTATGACTTGCACTTGTCGTACCAGCCTTACAACTGCTTCAAGAACATCTGTAAAACTCCACTGAGGGAAAAATTTGCTAAACGAGACCAATGTGGTTATGAAAGATTAGGATTGCATTCACAACACTTATGTAGCAATGACAACACTCTGTGATACCACTGTAACATATTGTAAAGGTTTGCAAAATCATAACCCTTCTTGAAAGTTTTGTAAATTTCAAAACTGGCACCCTCACTTCTGTGACAAGCGCGCAGTGTTTATAAAGTCTTGCAAATCATTATGACACTCAGTACATTCACTCAGTACAACCTTAATTCCAACATTTATTCACAAAAGAACTTATAAAACATGTCAAATGTTGAAAGTTAGACATGTTATTATTTTGTGAAAAATACTAGCTCATCTTGAATTTGATGGCAGCAACAGGGCTCTAAAAAGTTGTCCCATTCTTGTCTGATACAGGATTCTAGTTGCTCAACAGTCCTGGGTCTTCTTTATTGTGTTTTGAGCTTCACGATGCACCAAATGTTTTTAGTTAGTGAAAGGTCTGGATTTCAGGCAGGACAGTCCAGCACCCAGACTCGTCTCCTACAAAGACATGCTATTGTAACAGCTGCAGAATGTGGTTTAGCATTGTCTTGTTGTGCAAACTCCTCTCCCCTTCCCTGAAATAGACTGGAGAAGGGGAGAGGAGTTGCTCTAAAACCTTTCAGCATTGATGGTGCCTTTCCAAATGCACAGGTCGCCAGCACCTCAGGCAATAATGCACCACCATACCATTAGGCCACGCCATGTACAGTAGGCTTTTGAAATGAGCACTAATAACAAGCCAGATGGTCTCTCTCCTCCTTAGTATGGAGGACACAGTGTCCAGGATTTTCAAAAGAATCTCAAATTTTGATTTGTCTGACCACAGAACAGTTTGCTACTTTTTCTCCACCCAATTTAAATGAGCTTTAGCTCAGAGAAGATGGCAGCATTTCTTGATCATGTTCACACATGGCTTCTTCTTTGTATAATAGACCCATTTATGAATGGCCTAGCATAATGTGTTCACAGACAATGATTTCTGGAAGAGTGAGCCCATGCAGGGATTTCCAAGACAGAATCATGTCTGTTTGCAGTGCAGTGCTGCCTGAAGGACGAAGATTACCAATATCCAACATCGGTTTACATCTGTGTCCCTCGTGCACAGAGATGATATTAAGTTGTTTTTATGTGAGTTTAGTTTGAAATTCAAGATGAGCCAGTATTTTTCAGCATTTGATATGTTTTCAATGTTCTTTTTGAATAAAATAATGGTTTAAGAGATTTGCTAATCATTGCATTGTATTTTATTTATATTTTACATAGCGCCCCAGCCTTTTTTGGAATCGAGGTTGTACTTACAACATGTTTGGGATTCACAACAAACCTGGAAACCTGTGGGACTATGTCTTCAGCCTGAGCTGAAGAAAAGTCCAAGCGCTCTCTCTCCTTTAGTTCCCTCAGTCCCAGTTTTTGATCTTGTTTTTTTATGAAGAGAAATTAAAGTCTCAGAGTGACAAGTGAATCCATGGATCTTATAAAAAGGTTGTAGCAGTTAATTTCATTCATGAATTTATGTCAGCAGAATCAGAAAATAAGGAATTCCATGAGAAGGTTTCAAGACTTTACATTTTGGGGTAAACAGCATGTAAAAGCTTTTCTGAGATGCCTGTTTGATCACACAAGCTTTAACTCCAGCTGACTTAAAACAGGAGGAACTGACCTACTGTGGTGCACACACAAAGCTCAGACAATCAGGCTTCAGACCTCCACCACCCCTGTGGTATGTCAAACCCTTACCAACTGGCTTGGTAATATGCACCATAAAGCATAACTGTTAAGAGTGAAATGTTAAGGATCCAAAGGGGCTCTGGTATTTGTTGTAATACTAATTATTTCTGTTGTTACTATGTTCACATGGCACCCATCTCTAACCACAAAATCACCAACTCACAGTGAACACAAGGCAGAGGACTGTCTGGTAATGTTCTGCTTAAACAGTGTTTCTGTTTCAAACAGGTTTTAATGCCAGTTTGAAAACATTTGCCGTGGAAAGCAGCACATCCATTATAAGGCACAGAAAGAGCAATAGAGAGGCAATGAATTAGTATTAAAGTGATACTCATCCTGGAATTTCAGCTGTTGTGAGTTAAAAGCAGGAAAACTTTCACTGTGAACAAGACAAGTTTAGTTTAGTTAGTGCTGGTTACATCACTACACTCGTTTGGATTTGTAACTCAGCTTTGACTGACAGAAAGCTGTTCTGTACGCAGTTGTACTTAACAGTTGTTAATTTTATATATTAAAACAGCAGACAGAAGTCTTTTTTATTATTGAGGCGTTAGTTTTATTAGTTTTTTATGTCCCTAATTACCTGATGATCCTTCTCTGTGCTGTGGAGCGGAGAGGCTGAAAGTTCAACCATGCTCCTGCTCCCTACAGGGCATTTCTGAAACACCTGGGTGAGAAGGGCAGATGATCTATGCTGAAGGTTAAGGTAATAAAGACAGGGATGAGCTGGCAGAGGCTCAAGGCCACAGTGGATGCTAAATATCTTTTTAAAAAATGCTTTTTATACATATCAACTTTAACCTGGGGTTTTGAACAAGACAGGAAGATTGGAAAATGCATTGACTAATATTGTCAACGCATTCCCATTATACGGCTTAGGTTTTTAAGATAACCTAAGCCAAATAATGGGAAAAACAATGCTGAATGTAGGGATAAGCATGGAATAAAAAATGTTTATTTCCAACAGGGCTCTCCGGTCCCCTGGTATTCACATTTATGAGTTTCAGTAAGTATTTTTGACAGTAGGTGCTTTTGGATGAAAGTGTCCCCTGAGGAAAACTGCACACTGGGAACTTCCCTAAGAATGACATACCTTTAAGGGCTTTTTACTTTGTTTTTTTTTTAAAATTGCACTGCCAATAGGAATGCCCATATGATGCAGAAGGCAGCTGACACGCAACCTCGACAGGAGTATGTCATGATAAGATTGGTTTTTGTTGTGTATCACTGGCTTTCATGATAATAGAGTTGGAAAGTCTGGGTTTTAAGGCTGTGACTGGCCTGAGGGGGAATGGGGTTATGTGTGACACTATCCACCTGCTCAGTTCAGTATCAGCAGATCTGGTGACCTGTGGTATTATTTTTCCTGATATTAAATCATCATTTAATCTGCTTATGTCTTAAAAATAACAGTTCATTTAGCATACCTGCAGCTCTTTCATGAATTTGTTGTCTTCTTCCTCATCTACTTCCTCCTCCTCTTGCTTTTGTGCTGAGGATGCAGCAAGGGTGGAGGTGGAACCAGCCAGAGGTGCAGCAGTGCACATCTGGGGTTTGGGTTTGACCTCTGGTGGCTGTCTTGGGGGTTTGGGCTGAGGAACCACAGGCAGCTCTTTTTCTTTATCTCCCTCATCCTTTGTCAAATAAAGAATGTGAAAACACAGCACAAAATAAATGAACATAGGTAAAGCACTTTCAGCTGCTCCCTTGTACTTATCCACAACAGATGAATCCATTTTAGTTCATTTGGCACAGAGTATACACCACATGCTCTTCCTGATGCAACCCTCTCATTGCAGATAGACCTTGTGTCTCTACCTGGGCTCAAACCAGAGATCTTTCACATGTTAGGGAAATGTGTAAACCACTACACTACAGATCGAGCAAACATGTCCATGGGGGACCGCAGTGGACTTATCCCACATGGTCTCTAATTGGGTGAGCCCACACAGTGCCCACAGTAATTTTGCTGTGTGGTTTTAGGTGAGAGAGCTGATTGGCTACTTTGTGTACTCCCATAGACCTCTTTTGGGTAGGTTCTACAAATACTTAGGGCTACAGTGCATGTGTGAAAATTACTTAAAACAGTTAAAACGTAAACAACAACTAGTGTTTTCATTGTCTCCCATCTTGTTGTTTATTATTATTTATCACTAAGTTATTTATAATATTAAAAAACAAAGGAACACAGGGTGGCTGTGGCTCAGGAGTTAGAAGGGGTTGTCTTTGAACAGGAAGGTTGGCGGCTTGATCCCTGGCTTCTCCAGTCTGCATGCTGAAGTGTTCTTGGGAAAGACACTGAACCCCAAATGGCTTCCGGTATCCATCAGAGTGTGAATGTGTGTATTATAGTTAAAAGGTATAGAATAAAGTGCTGCTGAATGTGTGTGTGAATAAGGCTCGCAGTAAAAAGCGCTTGGAATGCTCAGAGTAGAAAAGTACTATATAAGCACCAGTCCAATACATATATAATACACTTCCACATCACACTAGTTAGTAATTCGGAATGAAATGTAAAGAAATAAAATAATTACAGCCTTCCAGAATAAATTAGTGCTATCAACAGACTGTGGAAAGACAACCACTATGATGCTGGGTCCATGTTTGGAATGATTCCACAGTCCAGTCTGACCTTTTGTGTAATACCAATTTATACCACAAGATGGTGTAGTATCAAGTGTTCCCTGAGATCATCAAAAAATGGAGAGTCAGCTGTGGAAGGACAGGTGTTCTAGTGAATCAGACAGCAAACAGGCCTGAAGGACCAGAGAATTGACGCTTATCACCACCAGCTCAAAGATATAAATCATGCTTGGCTACATGGTTTGGGAAATATTGCACTTGATCAATGCATCTCTATCCACTTGTAATAACATTAAATGTGCGGAATAAACAGAATAAGTGGATATAATAAGTATAGACAGCTCCTCTGCACCTCTGTGGGCACAGTGTTTGAGGCAGGAGGAGACAGGAGGGAATGTACCAGATTTCCTGCTTCCAACATCAAGAGAAAGAGTTTAACACTAAGAGAACAATGAGTCACAGTGAGCATATAGCAATCAATACAGCCTGCAGCAGTTAATTAATAGACATAAATTGACAGATATAAGCTGAATGGGTAAAAATTATTTCAGTAATTACAGTTAACTTTATCCCCTAATCCTTTTTAAAAACTTTATTTTCATGTCTAACGGATAAGATAGTATATCAGTAGCTTAAAACAGTATAACATTGTATCATACGGTGGTGACATTTTTAGTTAAATTCTGCATATTGCGGATAAAATTAGGACCTTTAATGTGACCTCTATTGGGGCGCATAGTGCTGCAGAAGTTAGCACAAGCCAGCTGGACCCTTCTGTATAGACTTTGCAGGTTCTCCCTGTGTCTGCGTGGGTTCTCTCCTGGTAGTCTAGCTTCTTCCCACAGTGCAAAGACATTTATCTTAAAGACCTCATTGTACCATATTTTCCCATTAGAGCACTTTGCTCTCAGAGTGCAGACCTACTTGTGGTTCCTAAAGTTTTTAAAAGTAGAATGGGAGGCAGAGCCTTCAGCTATCAGGCCCCTCTCCTGTGGAACCAGCTCCCAGTTTGTATTCGGAAAGCAGACACCCTCTCTACTTTTAAGATTAGACTTAAAACTTTCCTTTTTGATAAAGCTTATAGTTAGGGCTTAGTTATGCTGCAATAGGTTTAGACTGCTAGGGGGCCTCTTATGCTGGGCATTTCTTCTCCATCCACCTCTTTTC
>VUQH01000910.1:5970-19257 GCA_015106775.1 Etroplus canarensis
TTCATGACATTTCTTCCCTCCTAGATATTCCACGATCAACAGTAAGTGTATGTAATATTAACTGTAAAGTAGAAGAGATTAGGAACCACAGCAATTCAGACATGAAGTGGCAGACCATGTAAATTCCAGAGTGTAGTCACTGAGCGCCGATAGGGTGTAAAAGTCATCAACTCTGTCTGTAGAGTTCCAAACCTCTAGCAATAATATCAGCACAAAACTGTTTGCCAGGAGCTTCATGGTGTGGATTTCCATAGCTGAACTGCTGCTAAAGGAAAATTCAGTGGATGAACAAAGTCATTTGAACTATTCTTCAGGGGAATATGAATGTGCTACAACCTTTATGGCTGTTGAGATATTTCAGTCAGGTCCAAATTAGAAGACAGGCCTTCCAAACAACAACGTGGCTAACGTGGCTAAGAAAGAAGCCTAAACCATGATTGGCTGAAAGTTACTGAAAGCAGTGTGTCCTAATGCCAGCTCCAGCATGTAGTTTAAGGTGATTCTGGATTCTTTCAGTGACTGGTGACCTGACCAGGATGTATCCTGGCTCTTGCCCCATGATAGGTAGGAAAGGCCTCCTGGACCCTAAGTTGGATAAGCGTTTAAGCAGATAGATAGATGGATAGATTGATGAATAGATAAATGGGTTCTGTCAGCTTATACACAGTGTGGTATACAGAATTTAAATCAGGGAAAATGGTATTGGATCATTGCTCTGTTTTGGCAGATGCCCAGAAGCGGTCTCTCCTCACGGGAGAGAAAAAGATGGGTTGGTACATCCCTGTTAGATGATCCTACACCCTTACTGAGGCCTTTTCCAATAGATGACATCAACAGCTGTTATTTGAGCAACAGATTGTATTTGTGAATGTATGTTTTACCATCTTAATTTTTTTCTCTTCTAATATCTATGGCAACAAAGCTGACAAGAGGTCATCTCACTTGTATTTCTGTCAGTTTCAGAATGGTGTTCAGTTGTAGTAGCCAGTGCTATTTTCCTTACACTTTCCTAGACTAAATAAAGTTGCCCCTGAAAGTGTGCAGAGTTGGACCAATATTGAGCAAGTAAATGAAACTTGATTGAAAACTTTCAGAACTTTCTTATCACAAAAGTTTGTTCTGCTCTGAGTTAGACCATTCAGTCTTTTTCAATCCAGGTGCAGTGCCACTCTTGTGGTCTTTCACTGCTTCTCATTTACTAGCTTTTGCCCTTGCTACTGTTGGGCATGTGTACAACCGGTCGTTCTACTTTCGCACTTTGGCTTACCACGCTGTAGCTATAAACGCTACATAAATTTAGATTGCGCTGTGCCCAGGACCAATCTTCCAAAGAGATGGGGGTAATTTACAAGGTCCAATTCATGGCACGAATATATCACCACCACTTTATTACAGCCCATCACAGGGACTGATTAAATTGATCTGCAGATTGGTGGACAGCAGCAGGACACCTCATTCATCTAGGAACGTGTGAAAACATGAACTTCGTTTAAAGTTACTTTGAAGCCACGTATGGTCCAGTAACATGAGCCATTTGAACATCATAACTTTTATGCGTGCATTTGCTTCCGTTTGGTGCATTCTGGTGCATTCCCTGTATTTATTTTAGCAACACATTTTTGTCTCCCGTCTGTTCTTGTGTTTTCTTCCACCCTCCCTTCTTCTCTCTCTCTCTGTCTTTTCCCACCTGCCAACTCAGACACACACACACACACACACACACACACACACACACCTTTGCCACACTAAAACAGTGATGAACATGTAAAAGAATGCTGTCTGACTGTTTTCTAGCAGGTGTCTCTCTCATGGCCAAACCAAAAGATTACGTTAAAATCTCCAATTTAGTCCAGGTATTGAACCCGCCAAAAAATAAATAAAAGAACAGCCAGCCTCTTGTGGGGAAGAGCTTAGTAGGGAGGGAGAAAGGTAGGGATAAGACTGAGAATGAATCAGGGGAGGGGAGAGCGTAGCCAAACACACAGACAGTGTGCAGCTACTACAAGTGAGAGTTCGGGAAGACGACTTGTCTTGGAGAGACAAAGACTGATAGAGCAGAGTCAATGAGAAAGATCGAGAGGCTAAGAAAAGTCAGAGAGGGATAGGCAGAGTGCCGTGGAGGAAAAAGGGGAGAAGTGGGGGAGAAGAGCGACAGCCGGAGCGAGTGAAGCCGGGGAGCACACACTTCCACAGAACCCATCCTGGCGAATGGATCACAGTGTATCAGACAGAATCCATGCCGCTATGTGATTGATTGGCTAAGGTGGAAGTGAGCTTGGAGTCTGCCAGTCAGCTGACAGAAGGGTCTCAGGCTCGAGGAAGGGGGAGCTCCACTAATCATCCCACTTTAGGTGAATCCTCCCACTCATTCCCCACTTGTCCAGAGGACTTTTCTGTATTGGAGAAAAGGGGAGCAGAAGAACAGAGCACCGACGAGGTTGCGCTGTCACTTCAGTCATGTCAATGCTAATTGTCACCCAGCAGATCGATACCACCACCTCCAAAATGGTAAGGTTGAAGCTGCACTCGTGCTGTAGTGTGCATACTGAAGAACTGTTGAGCTGGATCATTGAATGCGGCTGCAGCTCTGTGAGCCATGCCTCTTCTTTATTAGTGCTGTTTAAGCCCATGTGGTTTGCTTGATGCTTTTTCACTAAATCAGACTTGTATTTCTGCTCTTTTCATATTTTAGCTGAAATATTTCTAATTTTATACTCACTTAATAAAGATCATATGCAAAGGACATTTAAACGTAATTGCAGGCATGACTCTTATCATAAGAAAAATATTACTCATTGTGTAGATTTTAAGCATGCATTTGGTCTATCCTGTCATTGGACGTGATTAGCCCGCTGGGTCAGACCACTGGACTGTGAGTGTTATATTGTCTGGATACAATGACAGGATGACTGCATTGTTGATGGCTACCGCTGCCCCCCCAGGGCTCTCCTTCATAACTCACCCACCATCATTCAAGGCTCCTGGGTTAAGGTGGAAGTTAAATCTGGCTCTCCGCCTGTCTCATAAAATCAGCCTTTCTCCACTCATGTTTTATCTTCCTTATTTGCATATTTAGTACCCTGATTTCAAAGTTTTATCACTTCCATGGGCCAGATCCAATGTGGCTCAAGCCAGAGGTGAGTCATTTAGTGGTGGTGGCCACATGTTTGGGGATAAAATGTATGCTGCTGCAATGTACTTGCCAAGTGGCCTTGACTACAGTGACTTGTGGGAATTATTGCATTTCAGATTACCTGGAAGTAACAAAAATGCTTCAGAGGTTGTGTTGGACTCTGAAAATCAACAATTATACGCCTACAAGCACTGTTCAGCAGCATAAAACTCAAATACACTGAGGACTAAGTGGAGCTCGTACAGTAACAGTAGAATGCAGCTCTGATTAGACATATTTGCATTTTCAGACAGCTAAAGTCACCTCAAGTAGCGTGTCAGCAACTGTGGTCAAGTCGCACATGCTCAGGTCACGTTATCTTAGCAAGAATCAACATCTTTAATTGGCTTGACTAAGATATCACGTTTCAAGGGCTGACACAGAAAAACGTGCTCACAAAATAATCTTATAACATGCATGCATGTCCACTCTCCTTTAAAGTAAATGGTAAAAGAAAGAGTGTGCAAATATTCAGAGCAACTAAATGAGAAAGGGTCACTTTTAAAATTCTTAAAGGCTACAGCAACTAGTTTTTGATAAAAGTCCTGCATTTAGTTGTCAACAGCCCCATATCTGCTATTTAGAAACGCTGATCAACCCATCCTGGCTGGAAAAGCCATTAAAGTCCAGTTTTAAAATGAGCCTGCAGACTGGAATCAACAGACTGACTCCAAGCGTGAGCTACATCACAGCTGGAGTGTCTCTGACTCATAATAATCCAAATAAATGGTAGATAAATACACAGCTTTGCAACTAACAAATAACACGGATAGCTCTTTTGGGGCTGTCTTGCTAAAGAACATTTACAAACGAAGGTTTTTTTTAGACACGATATTATTTATTTAGTCTATTAATTGGTAAACATTTTTACTCCGGTCTTTAAATAATTAGCAAATTTCTCAAACTAACTGATTTGAGAATTGTCAGATTGTTGCATTAAAATCCTGCTTTTGTGCCACCCACACGGTTGACCATAGATGTTGGTGGAGGTTTATATCTAACATGCAGTTAATTCTTAAAAAGTGCAGCATTGTAGATCATTCTGCGCCACATAAGCAAAGTACATGATTTTCTGAATTTTTGCTTTATTGCCATCTTGGGCCAGGAAAAGTCTTTTTTTTTTTCCTCCATAAACACCAATCTTCACCTTCAAGCTTCATGCTGATTCATATCCTGACAGTTTTCCCCCTCCCATCCGCTCTCTGTCCTCTTTCACTTTGGATCCTCGGGTCGCAATGTGTTTCATCAACTAGTCACCACTAGCACAATTTAGCACTGATGTTATGGATCCACTGCTCACCTTACCCATGTCCCAGAGCCTGGGGTCAGCCTTTTGATACGTGAAGATCAGATGATTTGCAGCCCAAGAGCAGCACCCAGGCTGCTCTTGGGCTGCTTTTCATGTGCCAGATTTTAATACAAAGCTCTCTCATACCTCCCGAGGCAGACAACACATAACACTACTTCATGTGAAGATGTCTCATTTCCCTCCTAATGGGTCTAATTTGATTCACTTTGTTACATTAAAATGGTTACTAGATCATGAACTATTATCCCAGATGGAAATTTCTCACTTCAAACACCAGAAATGCTTCACCTGATAACTAAGAATTCAGGGGTGAGGGTGCAGCAGTGTACTGTAATGACATTTTGGCAAACATATAAATGTTAATAGAAAACATTTTTTGTGGTATGTGGCAGATTAATTCAGTAAAGATGTAGGATATATTAGAAAAAAAGCAACATTCAGTATTGATCCTTTTTGAAATGACAGATGATTGACTGCAACGCAGTAAAGGCTGAAATATGAATAAGTGATTTTCTCTGTGGACATTTGTCTCAGGCGCAGCTCCTCTATGGCATTTAAACCCTACTTCTCCTCAAACAAATCAATAATTACTTTAAATCCACCAGTTTTCTATATATATTTTTTATTCATTCACACAACCTTTTCACTTTCTGAGCCAGAACACCAAACAAAAAAAGCTGAGTGGAGAAATGACTAATGTGGAATTGAATGTATTGATTTTTCTGTGCTAATTGAAGCCATGGTTAATGCATTTTGGCCAGTTCACTTGGCCTCGGGTCAAAATTGTGACTGAAATCCTCTAGTAAAACAAATTAAAAAGCCATCAGATAATGACAGCAGGTTGTTGTAGTAATAACAAAGCTTTTTCACAATTGTGTATTTGAGGTGTGTGTGTGTGTGTGTGTGTGTGTGTGTGTGTGTGTGTGTGTGTGTGTGTGTATGTGTGTGTGTGTGTGCGCGCGCTTGTACACTGTACGTGTCTGGCAAGTTTAAATGCCAGTACTCCAGTTCAGGCAAATTTATCTGAACTTTTCATTCTTTCAGAACCATTTTTCTAATGTTAAACTTTCCTATTTTTCTTTGTGCCAACCACTCATTTTTCCTCTTTCCAAACATATTCCTGCCTTCTGTACACCTCATGCAGTTATAATTTTAGGGACATCTGGAGGTACAAATTAACAGAGAGCTTGGGCGTATGCCGTGTTGCAGTAAGCAGTGCTTGCAGCAAACAAGAGAAAGGAGTAGCTAGATGCCTGATTTCTTACTGTATTTTAATGCTTTTCATTTGATAACTCTTCTAAAGAAGCAACTGGTAAAGCATTAAATTAAATTCATAAGCACCAGCCTGCTTGTGGGCTCGCAGTGAAAAGGCAATCATTGTTGAAATCCACAGATAAATAAAATTGTAGTGGAGAAACCAAAGTTTTTAAATACATCAAATGTGCCAAACTGAATCTGAAATATATTTTGCATTTGAACATTTCATTTAAAGTAGCATTTTAGGCATTTGCAAAATTCTTGGCTGTGCACCTGAGTTTTGGGGGTCATAGTTTCATGTACAGGACAGAAAAATGCTCAAAGGTACTTATTGTGAATTTTATACTTTTAAAAAGAGTTTAAAACCTTTTTAAAATTAATTCAAGCTATAAATAGTGCGTGAAGAAGCAACAGCCATGACTTTATTTCAAAAACATCTCTTTATGGTGCTGATGAGATATCAGCTGAAGTTGAGCTAGGGCTGGATTGTACTTTCATGCATTTCTTTCTGCAATACCAGCTTTTACCAGTTTGTGGTGAACATAGTGGCAGTGGCATAACCCACTTTCTTAAATGGGAGACCATAGTTTGTTTCATTTGGTAACGATCCCCCATCACAATATTAGCTTTGCATTTTGAAAAATGATGCCAAAGGATTCACAGTCTGTTAAAATGTGATCCCAAGGGGTTTATATGTGACAAGTTTGGTGTAACACCAATCTCACTATTGCTATGACAGTGTGTAGAAACTGGCTGTTTTGACAAACAGCAGTATTTTTGGGGATAAAAACAGCCTGGTTTTGCAGGTATTCAGTTATAGACTAAAGTATTGGAAAAGTTTAAATTTGAACCATATAAACACTGAAGATTTTACAGCTTACCTCTACTTGTTATCCAAAAACCTCATGTAAGTGATGGAGTGTAAGTCACAGGCCGATAGGATTTATCTTTTGCAAGTCACAAATACACTGTGTGTGCAAAAGTAATGGGTCAGCTACACATTACACCTACAGGGCCTTTTATGACACCCCATTCTAAATCTATAGGCATTAATATGGAGTTGGTTCCCCCTTTGCAGCTAAAACAGCTTCTACCCTTCTAGGAAGGCTTTCTGCAAGATTTTGGGGTGCGTCTGTGGGAACTTTTGCCCATTCATCCAGCAGAGCATTTGTGAGGTCAGAGAAGGCCTGGCTCACAGTCTACGCTCTAAGTCATCTAAAGGTAGTTGATGTGGTTGAGGTCAGGACTTTGTGTGGGTCAGTCAAGTTGTTCTCCACCAAACTCATCCAGCCATGTCTTTATGGACCTTGCTTTGAGTACTGTGGCACAGTCATTCTGGAACAGAAAATGGCCTTCCTCAAACTGTTCCCACAAACGTGAAAGCACAGAATTGCTCTGGTAAGCTGAAGCATTAATATGGCTCTCCACTGCAAATAAGGGGTCTAGGCCAACCCCAGAAAAATGACCCCATAGCATAACCCCTCCTGTAGTAGTCAGTGGCACAGTGTAGTCAGACAGTTAATGTTCTCCTGGCATTCACCAAACTTAAACTCATCCAGAATGCCAGAAAAAAATGTGTGTTTCATCCCTCAACAGAACACCTTTCTACTGCTCCGGTGTCCAGTGCTAAGAGTATTGTTAGTTATGGTATCACTATGCTAATCACTAATTAGTATTAGATGAGTTGACTTGAATTTTAAGTGGCAAATTCAGTTGAAAAGTAGCCCAGGACACATATCCATGATTAAACCAATCATCCTAAAAATACCTTTATGAATTTGTTCAGTGTTATTGCAATGATGTAAAGCTACTGTATGTATTAGCTTAGTGAGCAGCTCGGGTTAAGAAGATATTGACAAGTGAACAAAATTAAACCAATCACTATCCTGAATACAATTACAGATCTTTCTGGACCTGAAAATGTAAGTACACAAGTTAACAAAATGTGTAACATTTGTTTTTAGACAGGTTAATGTGGAGATGCTACATAATAACCCTTTAAGAGACAACAGACAGGAAAGCTGAATTTTAACAGTAACATGACATATTTAGGGTTTCGTTAATTATATTTATTGTTTAGAATTGTGCTGTGATTTCTGGCATATTCTTCAAAAAGAGTCATGATCACACACACTAGTTGGTGGTTTTCAAGCCCGGCCTTTTCAAGGCCCGTGTACTGGATTTGTTTGGTTATTGCTGAGCCGCCACAAAGACAAATCATCCTTCAGCACACAGACTTTGTCTACTTGGCCCACCGTCTCCACCATACGTGAAATGATTCTGCTGGTCCTGTTTGGGAAATGGGATCCAAGTCAACAGAGAAGCCTGAGATAACAAATGAATATTTTTCTTCCTCCCCATCGCTGCAACTGCAGATTACCTGTGTGCCTCTTATACTTGATAGGCACTCATGTTTCACCCATCGTTACGGCTCACACCCATTCTTAGCTCCTGGCTCTTTTCTATTTCCCCCCCACTCTAACACCTCCCTCCTGCTCATGCTGTCCCTCTAAATTTCCTGGGGACTTTATCTTGCCCATTTCAAATAGGATTTTGACTCAATTTGCCATGCTTCATGTCACTTTGCTGGTGAATTCCACAGTTTATATAGACACATCATAAAAACTGCACCGTGAGCAAAATATGATTTGTCAAAACTTTTTTCCCTCCTCTTGTTATTTGTCATTTCCAAGATTTGTTTCCCCTTCCCAATGCTCCAATTTGTCATGAGAGATCACAGCCCCGGCGTTGGGCAGATGGGGTGTCGATCATAGAATGATGGCGTTGGATTGGTGTTGAGGCGAGTAGGTGGTTTCGCAGCAGCAAGTGACAGCACCTATTAATTTGGCCATTTAATTTTAAGTCCAACAGCGTCAGGCTCCAGCACCTTCAATCTCCCCCTGTCATTCAAAACAAGCCTCCAGCCAACAGCCACAAATGTGCACACACATTCACACACATGCACAGAAAACACAGAAAGGTTTTTAATCTAAAGCTGAATTCTCTGAAATGCAGGAACACAAGAAGAAGCCTTTAAATCAATCAGACTTATAACTTACCACATTTTAAACTGCTTCTGCAATGTCTTGGTGATACTTAGGGACAGATGTCATGGTGCGTAAAATGACTGCATTTTTCAAATTGGGTTCTCTCATCATGAAGTGGAGGTCCAACCGACCCAAATATCCCGGGTAACGACTAGATTGATCCTCCCTCTGTGAAGCTCTGGATTGAAGGTGGAGCTTTATGACAGTATTCTCAGTGAGAAATGGACTGCAACAGTGAAATGTGACACCACCGTATAAATTCATGAGTTCTTTCTCCTTCCACACCTGAACTTTTGCTCCGTGCTGCGAACGTCTGCTCCCATCACAGCGGCAGTGTGGGGAGTTTCTTCTCCTCTGACAAGGTCAGGCTTGTCTTTTACTCTACATATACTTGCAGAACTTTCCTTCTCCTCTGCAACTGTACAGTTGGATGGGTGCCCTACTGCCATATGTGGGAATGGAATTACAGGAGCATCTGATGGAGGTTTTCTGTTTATGATTCTTGTTGAGTATTTATTTTGCCTTGGTTTCAAGTTGGTAATTTGCTCAGAGAATCATTTTTCAAACTGAAACTACTTTTTATCCTAAGGACCACTAATATATTGTCATGTTATAACTACGTAAGGCAAAAAATAGGGAGTAAGCTTCACCTTCTAAATCATGATCTTTTAAAACTTTAGACATTTATCCTCCCAGCATCAAAAGAAATTGATCCTTTTGTTTAATTCATGTTGCTTAAAGCTTGTCAGAATGATCGACCGCCTCCCTTGGCACACATTAATTGCTGTCTGGCAGTCCTGCAGCTGAAGATGTACTGGCATTGACACCGTTTTTGCAAATACTGTGGACAGCAACCCGGCAACTCCCTCCACCACCTTTGTGGTGGCAGCTGCTTCTACGTCACCTTCATTTTTATGATGGAGGAAAGGATTTAGAGACTTGCAGCCCTCCAGAGCAGTTCCAGTCCAGGGAGAGACATGTGGCCTGATAAGTACACTCTTGCACAGTAGCATGAAATGAGAAACTATCCATCATAAATCATGGTGGTTGCTTGACAGAATGGGATGCTTCGGCAAATGAACTTGTGAATGTGCTGGCAGTTTTTGAGTGAAAGCAAAATGGCCAGATGTGTTTTTCTTAGGCTGAACAGTACCACGTATATAGTTTTGTTTGTTTTTTTCATTTAGAAATATTTAGAAGTGAAGTTGGTCTTAGCCACTAGATGCCAGTGTTCGTTTTAGAAAAAGTTTTAAAAATGCAAGATTGAAAAAGGAAACTGTAGCAACTTCCTGGCATTGATTTCAAGGATTGCCCCCACAGTGGCCCATCTGAGATGATTGCATGCATTTACATTTACGCCAAAGGATTTGCAGGCCTGATAAAAAGCAGCTGAAACTTCTTTAAATCATCTCTATTCTGCTTGGTTGGTAGTATTCTTTGCAAAAATGTAACACTGTTGTCTTCAGTATATTGACTTTTATAAGCTTCTATTGTCCTCTTAAAATCTCTGAGGGTCCACTCAGCTGATATCAGCCAGTTCTTCCCCACAGACAGAAGATTCCAGATGGGATTAGACCATGCAGTTCTGCCCTCTGCTGCCCAAATGCAGGGCTGCTCCACTCACTGCCTTCTGCATTTAACTCTATATCCAGCAACAGGGAGGCCTAAAAATGATCCAGTTCTTTCCATGTGTGATCTCTGTCGATAAGTTAATCTAATGAAGGAAAATGGTAGAAAGCCCGAGTCAAACCACGACTCAAGCCTGGAAAGTTGAGGTGTTCCACACACTCAGTCCACCTTAAAATGGACTGCATCAGTGTTCTCAGGATTTCCTGCAGTTTGACATATCTTGCCACATAAGCTTTTTCTACTTCTGCTTAATCACATCAGTACAGTACCTAAGAATTGAATTCCATATCTGGATCCTCTGCCAGAGAGTGAGATGGATTTGATTGATTGCAACACATTTTGGGGGAGGTTGCAGAACCCCAGCAGAGCCAGGAGTCTGTGATGTGCAAGTTTGGAGCAAAGTAATCAAGTCATGCAGTGGCTGGATGTGTTTCTAATCCTTTTAGGAAGTCACCTTAATTAAAATGTAAACCTAAACAGATGTTGTACTGCAGGTATGCTGCTAGTATACACACACAGGATGTTTGCAATTCATACAGTGTTAAGCTTCCACCAAAGGAGCTGCCCTTGCTCCTGGAACTTGAATTGTGAGTTGTGGTGAGTGCATGAGGTAGCCTGTGTTTTTGATTGTGTGAGGCAGAAATCCTAGCCTGCTGAGCTTGTTGAATACACTGAAAGAGGTGTTCTGTTTCCTGTGAGGCCTCACAAAATCAAATCAGATGACAGATCATGGGTCTGCTGTATAAAATGATTTTCCTCAAGCTGCAAATGGAGCATTTTAGAAGGCCAGTAAGCAACACAAAGAAGCTGTTTTTATTGGTTTTTGATGTTTTCTCTTTTATAATGTAGGGAATGTAAGCCTTTATTTTATTGAGCGTAAAGGTGACTCATTTCCCTGCATCAAAACTTCCTGAGTTACTGGTTGTCTGCAGATTAATCGATTAGTCTATAAAAAGGTAATAGCAAAATTGTTCTCTTAGTAATTGAGCGATCATTTACGTCGTTTGATGGGCGTGAGGATTTTATGCATTTTCACACTCATGAAATAAAGAAATAATATCTTTAGGCTTTGGACGGCTGGTGAGATAACAATTTGAAGAGGCACCTTTGGGCTCCTCGAAATTATTAATGAGTAATCTGTTAAACAAGAAAAAAACTGGTGGATGAATCATTAATAAAAATAATTAGTTTCACTTGTAATTTAAAGTGCTTTAGGGCTGAAATGCAAATGTATTCTGCCTTAATGGTGTTGATCGCTCTCTTGCATTTTTGCTATGTAACTGCAGTGTGTGGAAAACAGCCTCTTTGGTTTTATAGGGAAGCA
Organism: Etroplus canarensis; assembly: GCA_015106775.1. Classification (NCBI taxonomy): domain Eukaryota; kingdom Metazoa; phylum Chordata; class Actinopteri; order Cichliformes; family Cichlidae; genus Etroplus; species Etroplus canarensis. The sequence goes on from VUQH01000910.1 coordinate 17,709, forward strand.
AACAAGTATCTCCTGTCGCCTGAAACACACAGAATATAAACTAAGACGAAGGATTAAACTTGTAGAAAACCTTTTCTTGACAATATGTCATACCTGTCAACTCATCCTGCGCTTTCCACCACATGAGGGCACTCTTGCTCTCTACATAACGCATCTGTAGAACCTAATGGAGACTAAGATAAGAAACTATTAGATATACTAGAGCCCGCTCAGTGTGCTAAGTCATAAGTTTCCATCGCAAATCTGCTATCTCACACGTTATGGTTCCTTTGCGTGGTTCGCAGCTGTTTGGTACCACAGCTGGCCTCTGAGAATACTTGCGAGGCAAAGAGCCATCACTCCCGTGGACGTTTATCAGCAGTCACTTTCTTTTCCACCATAGGGGAGGAAAAGAGACGCGGGATATCCACCAGCTGAGGCTGGCTTCTCCGTCTTTCAGGTCTGGAAGGCTGGATTCAACCTCTTTGTTTTTGCGCCAGTTCGGCATCAACTTGGGAAAGTGCGGCATCGCTGCAGAATCGTTGAGACCCGGCCGGCGAGCCTGGAAAGTACGTGCTGAGCATCCTGAACACAGCTCGGAGTGATTTATCTCTTTTGTTCCAACTGAACTAGAGCGCCATCAAATCGAATCACTCCAGCCATAGCTGACCGACCTCCTCCAACTTTTTTTGTGACGTTTATTGATTGAGAGCAGAGCGTCGCCAAGTTGGTCTTTTATTTTATGACAAGTGGTCGACATGGCGTCACTGTATCAGAGATTCACCGGCAAGATCAACACGAACAAATCCTTCCCCAACCCTCCAGAGGCGAGCCATCTCCTCGGGCAAGGAGTGGAAGGGGAGAGGGCGGCGGAGAGCCAGCGACCCCGGTTTCAGCAGCACTGCCGCCGGCGCTGCGAGGATGAGGATGTAAGAAACTTAAATTGTCGTCACCTTTACTTGTCTGAATGCGTTTTCAGACCACTTCCAGATAGATATACGAATTGGATATTGGCGTAATATATAGATTTTGGAGCTATCAGGGAGTCTACTTAATGCCCTTTTGCTTTTAGCTCTCCTTTTTATAGGCAGAGTTGTCAAACTTGCGTCATCCCCTCAATGGTTGGCTTATCTGTCAATAAATGACGCATCACTTACGTCTCTTGAAAAGCAATGCACTCTGACTGGCGCCTTGTGGTCACTTAATGTATCTTACAAATGGCACCAGGGTTTTTTTTTGTTTTTGTTTTTGTTTTTTTACGCTGCCGTTAACGTTGTTATTTTCTGCTTTACTCGTTCAGCGACGCTATTTTAACCTAAGTGCGCATCACAATTAGACTGGAACTAATGTTTAAATCGTGACTTACAAAATCCCCCTGCCGACAGGTTTTATGTGGCTCTGCTCTAATCATTATGCCTCCCTCTCCAAACATGCTCACTTTTTCCTTCAGTGCTGGTAAATTCCTCACCGAAATTTCGTGTTGTCAAACTCGATTGGTTTACCCAAGATTATTTATTTGTGGAGGGGTTTTTTAAAAAAAAAAAAAAAAAAAAAAAAAACAGGAACAATA
>VUQH01000911.1:9128-19564 GCA_015106775.1 Etroplus canarensis
GAGCCCTGACCACCACCTTATCCAGCACCTTTGGGATGAACTAGGACAGAGATTTTGAGCCAGGCCCTCTCATTCACATGTTCTCTGAATGGGCAAAAATTCGCACAGACACACTCAAAAATCTTGTAGAAAACCTTCCCAGAAGAGTATATAGCTGCGAAGGAACCAATTCCATAATAATGCCTGTGGATTCAGAACGAGATGTCAAAAAAAGCTCACGTAGGTATAATGTGTAGGTGGCCCAATACTTTTGGCCACAGTCTGTTTTGACCAAATTAATCATTAGTGGCAAAAAAGCCAAATGTTTAACATATTTTAGGGTCAATTTCATTTCAGATTTTGTTGATTCTGCCCATCAGTAAAACTGAACATCTTTAAATTTAGAAACTGCTAGTCAATTGAGCAAAATAAACATTTATTCAACATCAGGTTGGAGAGTTTTTAAAACAAGTCAGTTGATCAATGAAAATGACTATTGGCTGCTGCCCTACACCAGCTATTTTACAGAGGTTTCATGCTTGTCACTTCCCAGTCTGTACCGGAGACCCAATTTGTTCTATGCATGTGCAATAAGGGCTTCTCCCTGTTCCTTCCTTTCACAATAAAAGTCCTTATGTCTACGCTGTGTGACTGCCGTACAAACAATTTGTTTATTTTATCAGGGTGTATGTCAAAAGACACCAATAAAGTACAGGCTTAATTCAAGCATTCCTTCATAAATTTCTGATGAATTCTCAGATGAAGCAACTATGACTTGGGAGAGTTATCTTCCAGCCAAAAAATGACCTGAAGTTACACAGATATGGTTTTAAGGTGATGGTGAATGTTCTGGAGTGGCCAAGTCAAAGTCAGGACCTCATTCCAGAATGAGTGGCTGGACTTTAACCCTATAAACCCTAACTTGTCATCAGCAACAGAGAGTGACATGCATAATTAAATTGCTGTAATTCCTCAACCACTACTGATGTAATTCCAACAGATTCTGAAAGGTGAGAAGTGGTGTTTCCAGCAATATATAGTACATTTTGGTAGTTGCAGGATTTCCCATTTGGAGGGGCAGTGAGCTGAGCAGGAAAGCAGCCGTGGAAAGTCAAAGTGAACTTTTTAAATATTAAGTGGCGTTTTCTTTGTAACTAATAGTTTGGTGTTGAAAACAATAGTATTGATCCTGAGTCTTTGAGTGTTTTCTGGTGTTTCTGCCATTGTAGAAATTGTTTATAAAGAAAAAATTGATAAAAATTCCATTTTGTTTCTTGGCTTTGTTATTATTACACACTCTTAAGATTACAATATAATAATGACAAATACCTGTCAGATTATGAATGTTGCGTTTCTCATTAAAAAAAAAGAATATTTTACACAAAGGACATTTTCTGGGACAAAAAACAAAAAAGGACCATGTGGCTTGTCATAATTTCAGTACCAAAAGGGTTAAAAGGGCTGTTAACACCCGATCACCAAGGAACCTGACAGAGTTTCAGCAGTTTTGCAAAGAAAAATGAAATAAAATTGTTGTCTGTCTGAGACCTATCCACACAGACTCAGTGCTGTTGACTGCAGCCAAAGGTGCACCTAAATAATACTTTGGAGTGAACATTTATGCAGTCACTTATTCTATATTATATATTTTTAACCAAGTAACTTTACTTTGTAGAAATCTCTTGACAGGTTGAGGAAATTATTATTTAAAAAAAATTCAGATTACAATGACTGCAAATCCATTTAAAAAAGGGGAAAACATCCATTTAAGGAAATACATTTTATAGGCCCTGTAAAAGCAGTAGTGTATTAATTCTTTACCTTTGTTCCATTGTTATACATGGCCAGCATGCAGAGCATATGCAGGGTGTGCCCACATTTGATGAATTTTCCCACAGTGTCAGGCAGGATGATCTGGGTTCCTTCTTCTGTGGCTGGTGTCTCATAGCCGGATGGGTTGGACAGCTGGTCCATGCAGATAATGCAGTCCTGAAGGTACAAGAGGAATGTGTGCTTAATGCAAAATTACACAAACTCATTTGTTTACCAACTGTAAACTCCCAAAAAATACGTAATCATGTAAGCAATTTAGCATAAAGCTTTGCTTATTTGCCATCAGTTCACAGATCAGTTTTATTTTCAGTTATCATTTGGTTAATCAGGATAAATCAATTATTGCACTGCTTTGCATCATCTTGGGTTTTAAATCTAGTATACACAGTTTACACAGGCACAGTCTGCCCTTCCCTAAAACCTCAAACTCACAGATAATGTTTAGATCAGCACAAGGCAAAACAGCAGAAAGTGAGTCTTTGTTCTACAAGATCCATCTAGAGGAAGCATGAACTGGAACAAGGCTTCAGGAGAACATGCAGAAACAGTTGTTTATGCTAATTATTTATACTGCGCGAAAACCTTGAGCCAGAACTCGTTTCTTTATATTTTGATGGGAAGATGGGAAATAGGTGCAACCACTTACTGAAACGTGCAAACATACATGGAAATACAGTACATAAGACAAAAACAGAGTTTTTGCAATTCTAACAAACTTTAAAGTCAACATTTAGTACAGCCACCTTTATTCGTCGACACAGCCTGAACTGTCTTATTCAAGATTTCTCGTCATTTCTTTGAGTAGTCTTCAAGAATAGTTCTCCAGGCCTCTTGAAGGACATTCCAAATCTGCTCCTCGGATGTTGGCTCCCTTTTGTTTTGTTCTCTGTTAAGATGATTCCACACTGCTTAAATAATGTTGAGGTTGGCCAATGTTTTTCTGTCCAGGTAGGCTTTTACGGCATTGGCAGAGTGTTTAGGAGCATTGTCATGCTGAAAAATGAAGCCATTACCAAACAGACACCTTCCAAGTGCAATTGTACTGTGGATCAAAATCTTTTCTGTGTTCATAATTTTATCAGTTTTGGCAAGATCCCAAACACCACTGGCTAAATTATAGCCCCAAACTATGACAGAGCCTCCACCAATTTTACAGATGGCCGCAGACACTCACTGTCGTACATCCTGACCTCCTCTGTACATACTGGTGATGATTTAAACCAAAAATTTCAACTTTGGATTCATCACTTTATAAGACCTGTTGCCACTTATTTTCAATCCCGTTTTGTGTAATTTGACATACCTCAAGTTTGTTCTCCCTCTTTCCTTAAGGATGGCTGCTTGACAGCCATCCTTCAACTGAGACCACTTCTGATGAGGATTTGGGAAACAGTAGAGGAGTCAGACGAAGGTCAAAATACATCCTAGGTCCTGTGTCAGGTCTTTGATGAGTTTTTTCCTATTTCTTAAGGGCATGACTTTCAGATATTGTTCATAGGGCAGCATTATGTGGCAAACAAAAAAACCTTCCCTGAAAGGTACAAGGGCTGGACTGAAAAAAAGCAAAAAAGCAGCCAATGTCCAAAGAAAAACTTTCTAAGCGCCTTCAGAAAGCCTGGAACACTACTGCTCAAGACCACTTTAAAAAATAGTTAGAAGAAAGTCTGGCTCCTTGGAAGAAAAACAAAGAATGGGGGGTGGCTCAAGACTTCTGCACAGTCCAGCATATTTCAATATAATTTATACAATAATTAAGCAAGAATGAAACAAATTAACCTTTTGGTGGGGTTCTAAATCAATGCCTCAGGTATAGGAGCAGGGGAAAAAAGCTGAATCATTTACCTCATCTGGCGCTTCAGCCACCACCTCCATGTAGCGCTGAATCACCTCCTCTGGTCTCTGAGCTGAGGCTGAAAAAGAAACAAAAGGAGAAAATGCAAAGTCATGAATGAGCTGAAGCAGCCAAGTCCAACAAACACAAAGAGCTACACAAAAAGAGATTCTGGTGAGATGAGATGGTTTGTGCCACGATCTCAAACAATATCAGTCAAACAGTTTCCACGTCTTTACACTCCTCCCATTAAAATGTCCAACTGCGAGTGCTGATCCTCCAATCAAGAAACAGCCGATGTAAACCATGCAAGTACGTGACGCATACATACAATGTGAATGCATAACAGAATGGAGCAGAAAATGCTGATTGGCAGCATGAGAGACGGAAACAGACACCGTCTGCATTTTGCTACCATTTTCTCTCAAATACACATGCATGAGTGTCAAGTCTGTTTAGGAAGGAAAATTCTGCAAGCTAACTAAACGCTCGTCTTCATCATTTTAAGTTTATTGTACGAGACAGCTCCATTTAAATCCAGATTTTTAAAGGTTACAAGGTTGACTAATTCTTCCCAGCTGAGAAACAAGAAGAAAAAAAAACACCTCACTGATCCATTTTCAGACATGAACACCTAATAAGTGTTTAATGTCTGACCTGGCCCCCTGTTTATTTTTACAAATTTTTTTATTTCAAGTAGATGACAATGAGCGTGAAGGAAGTGCAATGTTTGAATGTGACAATGTATAGATGAGAAAAACCAGGAAGAATGACATGAAACTCATACAGATGAGCAACAAATAAGCCAGCTTATACCAAATTTACAACTTTTAAAAGTTTCTTTTACAGCAAATGAGCAAAGTTCATATAATACACATTAAATTTAACCTGGACAGATGTTGTACAGAACAGATAATGGCTGTCAATGCCAAAAATATTTCCTAGACTTAATAAAGTGTCTTGTTTTGCATGAGAAGCTGGGTTTTTTTTACACTAATCATTGCAGCTCTATCCTGAAGCAGTAGCTCCTGGACTTGCTACTGATCAGTGGTGTCTTCTGCATCAAAACGACAATAGGAACAAATGCCCAGACAATGATTTGGTGCTCTGTAAATGGGTTGTAAATGACAGTAAAACACATTGTAGTGTGTTTTAGTAAGGGTCTAGCTCCACCCTGAGCCTTCACTACAGCTTCAGTGCTTCTTGGTAAGATTTAGTTTGTCACCCACATCTATATACTGGAAGAAAATTCAGTCGAAGATGATTTGCTTTGTAGTACTGCGTTCACACACTTAAAACGAAGTTTGTACTAAAAACTAAGGAGATGCAGGGCTCCAACAGCCTGAATGACACTGAAGGAAGCAGCAGCAGAAAAGCCTGCATCAAAGCTGTCATAGGTAGTCTATACCCATGGCGTGAAAGTGAGTTGATGTAGGAAGCTCAAGCTTGTAGCGATGAAAAGGGGACCACAGGATGACGATGATGATGATGAAGTGGTAGCTACCTCTCCTGTGCTGTCTCTTTGCTCTCCTAACTGAACTGCTGGTGCTGGTGCTGCTGCTGCTGCTGCTGCTGTGGGGCTTGGCGGGCCTGCTGGCGGGGGGAAGGAGAGGAGGAGGCGGAGGAAGAGAGAAAGGAGCAGGTTGCTGATGCTGCGGCTGCTGCTGCGGCTGCTGAGGGAGGGGGGCAGAGGTGAAGTGCACGCCGAGTCCCACTGCTGACATCAAAATGGAGGCCATGCCTGGAAGTGGGGTTAGGGTAGGGTGGGGGTTGGTTTGGGACGGGGCAGAGTGGGGCAGGTGGCAAGTGGAGATATGCAGGAGTAGAAAGGAACAAATCAAAAGGTATGAGAAATGTAGCAACAGCTGATGCTTCCACTGCAACCCCTTTCCCACACACACAGTTACACAAAACACTGGCGTCAGACAGCGAAGGGATTTTTAAATTAAAACCAAACTGCTTGTGTTTAACAAATGCTCCTGTTTTATTGCGTCTGTCCCTTATCTTAGATCCACTATGCTGATTCTGCAAGCAGGACTAATGTTGTATTGCAAAGATAAATCTCATGAGCTAAGGACAAACTGCAAAGTATTCTGCAGCAGGGAAAAATTCCCTGAGAACTGAAGGTGCCCAGAAGCTTAAAGTCTGACAAGTCAGGCTACAGGCAAAGATTTACGAGCTTTGGCAATGTAGACTTAAGGTTTCAATTTAACTATTTCGACGTGTTACATTCTAAGGACATGGTGTAACTTTTGAAAAGAAAATCTGAATTTTCATTATCTTACAAAAGAAAAGTTGAACTCATAAGCAATAAAACACACCAGTGCAGTCAGAGGAATTTGCAGCTACAACCTTACTGTGTCTGGGGTGCTAATAGAAGCTAAAGTTAACCAACAGCAGTGGATGGTACATTAATGGCTGGCTTCTGCCTGTGCTATGCAACTGCTATAGTTTAGATAAGACCCAAAGATGTTCGCATCACGCACGGTGTCATCAGGGCCTGTATATAAACACTGGGCGTAGACAATGTGACATCACACAATTGTCTGGGGTCCTATCTTCAAGCCTCCAGCTGAGTATTTTGGCAGTCACTGTCTAGGTGCTCAGGGACATGGCACACTCGTCAGTTCCTGAAGCATACCTGGCTTCATCATTTTTTTTAATTTTTTTTTAACTCTAAATGGAACCGTGATATACAAAATTAACATAATACTGTATTAAGACTTGAAATTAGTAAATGAGACAATGAGAAAAATGTTTACTAAGTGGGATTGTTTAACTATATACTTTTATAGCCTTCAATTATTTTTCCAACTGGAAGAACTACTCACTGCTGACTATTAGAAAGAATTTAAGGGCACTGATTATAAAAGTCTATGGATGCAATCAAAAAGTTTACTAGCTCCATATACTGTAAATCAACCATAATCAACCATAACATTAATGACGTAGTACTGTAGCTCATCTGTCCAACATCAATCAATCCACAGGTTATTCAAATGTGTGAAGTACAGTAAGAAAGTGATAAGCTTTCTTGTCACTGGTTGGCTGGCTAATGACAAATAAAATCCACTGAGAAGTCAAGGAGGCTCACAGTCAGTCAGATTCAGGACAACGGCCCTGACCTAGCTTAAGACATTATTATGCTATGAATAAACCAAATGGACAACATCACTGTATAGATGACAGAGGGGCACACACCAACATGCAATTTTTGAACATTATAATCCAGACTGATACTCTTAGGAGTAGCAAACCTTGAAAAAATAGAAAAGTGTCTGTGAAAACAGCAAATGTGACTTTGAGCATAATCTGGCTTAAGACCCATTAGATGATCATTGTGTGTAAGTTTGACGACATTCTGACCAAAACTATAGGAGAATCAGTGGTTCTTGTGAAATGTGGATGGACGATGGACAGCTCGCCATGGCAGTAGCTCATCAGTCCTTTGGCCAGATGAGTAAAAATTAGTTTAAATTTGGCCACTTTTGCCTTTAAGGCTATCTCCTTGAGCACTTCCGAATTGCTTCAAGCACACCAAAGGTCCCGCTCTTACCACCTGCATATGCATCTGTAATTTCACCATGGACTTCAAACTTGTGCTGTGAGCAAACGCCATGGCTTCTGTCAAGTATCATCCCTGCCAGGTATATTAAACTAGAAAGAAAATGCCAGTTTTCAGGTGGAAAAGTCAACAGGGTCAAGCCTGAAGGCAGCACATCAGATCAGAAGTGCCACCAGTTTTTTTCTACATTCATATGGCTGTAAATAGGAGAAGACGGTGAGATTAACTGCCGGGTGTCAGACTGATAAAGATGAGATTTGAAGCTACTGCAGAAATAAGAGAAACAAAGATAAAAAGACGACTACAGCTGCCAAGAGGTCATGTGCAGAACTCCTTTATGTAATTAAAGAAAACCATGTCTAATGCAAACTGCACCAGGTAAAACCAGCATAGCATATCTAACCAGATGATCCCCGTCCCCAGTACTGGATTCAGTAACGTACTGAAGAATCTGAGGGAGAATATTAAGTAAAAAGTACCTGAACCTGAAGCCAAGGACATTGTAGACTAGCACACAGTGCACAGAAACCCCATTTTTGGCCACAGCAACACAATTGTTGCCCTCTGCCAGCCAGCTCGACTTCCTTATTTGGCTCCATGTGACTTCATCCTTCCTCTTTTCCTCAAAATGAAAGGTCACTCTCAGGTCATTCCATGTTAGAAGAGGAACTTAATTTTAACAGCCCTAAGGAGTTCCAGAGTGCATTGTACACGCACAAGTGGAAAAAACAGGACTTCCAGGGAGCAAACTATGAGAGCAGGTGCACAGGAAGAGGTGAAAGTAATGCCCAAAGAAACGACCTTTAAATGGAGAAAGACCAAGCCATTGACCTCATAGGTGCCATGTTTTCTGGTAGGCCAAGGACAGCCAATGCAGTGCAAATTTATCCAGTTACCCATGTCTGTCATTTGGTGAAAGGATGATTCAGTCCCCTTAAGTGCTGTTCTACATCAGCTGGTGACAAAGCTAACCTGGGAATGCACACGTAGCAATCTCACCAAGAAATAAGAGGAAAATTCATATTTTTAAAAGTAAATTCAACCTCCTAAAGCAGGCAGTAGTGTTTTTGTCAAGAACATATGATAATCAAGTGTAAAAACTACAATATTTATTACCATTAATGTTCATTACTGACTAATGAGCATTAAAACTATACATGTGGAGAAGGCACTGCATGAGTGACCTTCCCTTTTAAATGATTTACTCCAGTCTCAGTTCAGTACTTTTCACTAATGAGGTTATGGTCCGCTTGCTTCTTCCAGGCTGGCTGTATTGATTCAGACCGCTTATCACTGCCCACAACCTGACTTAAAAATTCAGGAGTGAGCAGCAGAAATAATAAAAATGCAGTGGCTTACAATTTCGCCGTTTTATAACAATTACAGCCTGCTGATGTATGGTATTAGACGGCATCAAAATTTCACCTCAGCAAAGGGGAAGGAAAAAATGTATGTGCTGCAAAATGTGCTAAAAATAACTTTATTTGTAAAAATAAAGTTGTTATTTTTAGCACAATGAATATGCTAAAAATAAAGGGATCAGGAGTCATTCACAGGTGGAAAAAAGGTGTGAAACTGTATGCAATAATTTTTATAATACACTTTATAATCATAGAAGGATCAGTACATTCCCAGTTCAGTTACTCAAATTAGTAGAACTGAAGCGGAGCAGGCGGCTAACTGCTACAGCTGTTAGCCGCCTGCTGTAAACATGTTACTTTCATCACTAAACTTGGGCATTTTAACATGCAAGTCTATGGGGGTCGACTTGCTTTTAGAGTGAACCTCAAGTGGCCATTATTGCAGTTTTTGGCATCGCTGTGTTGGTGCCATTTTACAACCCTGGCAAAGATGGAAAGGGACCAGAATATATATTTGAGTTTTTGTTTGGGTTTCAGCTGCAGCAGTCTGTTCAAATTTTAAATATTAAAATATTACTATTGTTATATCACTACAACATTCAAGTTTTGAAAGAGCCTAATAGGACTTACTAAGAGGAGAAAATGCTGCCATGGTAATAGCCTTGATGAATTATAATAAATTAATTTTTTTAAAGTTGCCTATAATTTAATAAAAAGAAAATTATTTATTTCTCTCAAAAGTCCTGACAGTTGTCAAACTCATTTCAGTTCATCGACCACACAAATCCCAATTTGTTCTTAAGTGGGCCACACCAATAACACAACTGCACAATAACTTAGAGGGAAGACACTAACAAACAAAAACCAAACCAAAAAAAAAAAAATGTTGCTTTCATCACATTCAGGAAATAAAAGTACATTCTGAAAACATTCGCCTGCACTATAGCCAAGATTTCTCAATTTCCCTAAAATCTGCCAGACAACAGAAAGTGTTACTTCTTGTGAAATTATCTTTCTAAACTGATGACTGACCCATATACGTTAGACAACTGCAACTTCCAAAAGCAAAATTTAGTTTTCCACATTTATTCAGTCTACTGTCTTTATATTGTGCATTACAATTTGCAGATCGCAGTCAAAGAACATAAAACCTTCAAATGCAGACTTTTTTTCTAACTTACATCCTTATGATTCAAACAACTTGTCTAGATCTAGAAATACTTTCAGTTTTTCCACCCATTGTCACTCCTGTGTAATGCCAGAATCACTGCAAACGGAGCAGCACTTCACTGGTAGTTTTCAAAGCCATCCAGAGAGCTGGCTTGGACCTTGTAGCAGCTTGGTTCTGGCCCCAGGGATGCAACTCTGACATCCACATCTTATGAGGTACATTATGTCCTTAAACTGCCCCACCTTATTACCACACAGTGAGGCCTGAATCAGAGTTTAGTCTGCTCAGAGTCATATTTAAACATCAAATGATTTCTCATTACGCTGACACCAGTGATAAATATGTGATATATGTTAGGAATACTTCCTATTCAAGGTGAGACATAATTGAAATTTTGTCTTCACTGAGAAAAATCCAATCACCTTTGAAGGGAAACTAAAGAGCAGAAATCTCCACGATATTTAAAGAACGGCATTCCCTTTGCAATTTTGACCAGTTAATTCAACTCAAAATACAAGTGCTTGGACAAGGTTGTTGAGAGAGTCTGCAATCACAACTGCATACAAGCATACTAGAAGTAAAAAAATGCACACAATCATTGACAGTGGTCCCTCGCTATAACGCGGTTCACCTTTCGCGGCCTCGCAGTTTCGCGGATTTTTTTTAGTGCAATTTTGCATGCTTTTTTTTTTTTTT
>VUQH01000911.1:19584-31482 GCA_015106775.1 Etroplus canarensis
AATTTTGCATGCTTTTTTTTTACAGCGCATTGTGTTCTGCGTCCTGATTAGCGCATTGTGTTCTGGGTCCTGATTGGCTGTAGACCATTATCAATCAATCTCCTCCGTGCCGTGTCTCCTGTACAGTACAGAATGCATTCAGCTTGTCAAATTTACATAAATCTTTGATCGCTAGCAGTGTGACTCTGAAGTGCTGTACTGTACGTTTCTAAGTTTTCTCCCCAACAACCCAACAATGTAAACGTAATTGTAAAAAATAAAGCTGACTACTTCGCGGATTTCGCCCATTGTGGGTTATTTTTAGAACCTAACTCCCGCGATTAACGAGGGGCCGCTGTATATCAATTTTTAATATCAGAGTTATATTGTAAGCCAAGCCAAGCTACAAGAAAGCATTACAGTCTATAAGACATGAGGCATGCAGACATTTGGTCGTGTATTGTATGATGTGGAATGTTCATTTTTGGGGAAATGTTACAGGAATCATGAACCTCAAGGTCAGTGATGGCTCATCTGAATCCATTGAAGTGCATAGGTTATTGTAATGCATAAGAAAGCACCTTCGGTTGCTTCCTTTTATTTCCCCAAGGGGTCACCACAGAATCTGCATAGGTAAATTGGCACTGGTTTTACTCCATATGCCCTTCCCTGTGTAACCCTCCCATTGTGGAGGGACTTGCATCTCCGCCCCAGTTCAAACTAGGGATCTTTTGCGAATGAGGCAAATGTGAAACCCACTACGAAGGTGCCAGGCTACTGTAATGTCTGAAATACAGAAAGAGAGAGGTAAGTTTTTATGTCACTGGATCATGACCAATAAGATCATGATCATCAACATTTAACAGTACAGACAAATATGACCTTGAGTGCAATCTAACCAATTCTCTATAAGGAGTAGTAATTTTTCTGAATAGTGGATGGACAGATGGATGGAAGGATTCCCTGCCATGGCATCAGCTCATCGGTCCTTCAGTCAGATGAGCGAAAAATATATCTGACAGCTTTACACAGAGCAATCCTGAGATGTGTTGTAAGAGTAAATGAAAGCTTCTGCACACAATTTGCTCACACAAAACACATTAGGCTGTGTCAAATTCATGATCACAAATGATGTGAAGACCCTGCATTCCCACACTTTAGTGTTCATTTTAGTGTCACACTTTTCTTACCTATGAATTAAAATGAAAACTAAATGAGTTTAACTTTCAAAGATGAACTTTAATATGAGCAATACATTAATCAATTCCTGCATGGACTTTTTTGGGGGGGGTGTCTTTACACACATAAGCACAAGTGGTCTGCATACAAAACAGACAGTCTACGTTTTCCAGTTATTTCTGGCCATTTCAAAATGCATTTTAAGCTTGAGTAGCAGAAAATTGTCATCACAGTCCTGGTGATTTTCCCTTGGTGGAAGGCCAAAATCTCCTCAGTGTGCACCAAAATTGTTTTATATGCAAGAAAAACCCTGCAATAGTGCTCCCAAATATTATGTTGTTAAAGACTTAAGACATCAGTCAAAAACCAGTGCTGGGTGGAGTTCTGAGTCTACAGCTGCCTTACAGGATCAAGTCTGAAAGCTGAAGTTAATCATGCTTTTGCATCCAGGGCCAAATGCACAGCATGAGGAAACTTGTGTAAGCTTACATAAAAAAAACGACCTGTTTCAGAAGCTGTTTTTAGGTCTACTGCTATGACAAATGGGATGGTATCAGTTAATCCCCTCTCTGATGTTTGCTTAACACTTAGGGTGTGTACATTTTTATTTTTTTATCTCCCTCCTTCCTGCTTTTTCTGGTATGTTTCTCCTAAACAGACTGACACTCAGGAAAAATGCAGAGGAGTGGCACCTAAAATACTAACAATCATACTGAATAAAACCTGCAGCCAACTGAGAGGTGTGCTGCAGGACAGACAGAGCAGAGGTTACATTGAGGATGGATGGTCAGTGACCCGTTTACCTGCCAGGGCAGAGCTCACGCTGGTGGATCCATTCAGCTGCACAGAGATGGAAGGAACACTGGAGGGCAGGAAACACAGACATTGACATTCAGTCAGTAAAAAACAGCCACAATGAACATGACAGGAAAAAACGAAGACTAAAAACTGCTTTACTTTTTAATCCACTTCACAGAGTTAGTGACATTAGGAAAAGCTCTGGTTGGAGATCCAGACGAAGGAAAATTAAACCCGTCAGTGAGTAACTGCAAAATGCTTATTTACCTTCAGTGAACGTCTTTAGCTCAGTGAATGACTAATTATCCTTGTCTAAGATTGATTAACAACAACTCAACAGTGACTGCATGTGCACAGTGCAGCCAGGGAGCGTGACTCCTCAGTCAATATACTGATGGATATGTGCCCAAAGAATCTGTTTACTTTGCAAAACAAGAAAAAGAAGCCGCTGTCAGTCCTGAAGTATGATGGAGCACTAAACTAAATCCAGTTAAAGAAAAAACACAAAAACTGAGTCAGTGCTGACGTGGTAGAGGTCTATTTTTGTTCATTTCTGCAGTCAAGGGGTACACTGCTGGAAAGATACTGGCCTGTGACAACAGTGACTTTATTTGGGTGGATCCCCCAGGATGGCTGCTCAATTATAGCAAAAATCATTATGGTCAAAATTTGCAATCACGATTATTTAATGCAATTATTCATTAACTTAACCTAAACACAGTTACTGAACTTTAAAATGTGTCTCTTAATCAGGGAGATTTTCCTAATGTTTAGTTAGAGTTGCAAATGAAAAACCAAAAAAAATAAATAAATAAATAATTAATACACATTTTGCAAGGGCAATTGCCACTCTGTCTCCACAGCAGGAAGTGTGCGGGTTCAGCTGGGGCAAAGAGAGCCCCAGGCAGCAGAGTGACCCACGAGAACCACATGGTGAGCAACAGCAAGCCAAAGCTGACAGCCAAGTGTCACATGACGCAGGAAACACACAGAGTTATAGAATATCTGGACAGACACCAGCTTCAGCGTCTTGGTCAGCAGCTTCTGACGTTAATCCTTGTTCTCGAGACCTGCTGCAGCAGGTGGATAACGAGGCAGAAAAGGAGCACTGTAGGCAGCTGCAGTTCAAAGGATGGAGGTGGAGTTCATCTTAGGGGCAGGAAACTTACTGGAGAGGAAGCTTAAAATGCTGTCCAGTCAATTTTTTTTTTGCCACAAAGTATTTGGCAATTAAAGTATTTGAAGAGGAGTATGGGTGTGCCTCCTTTAGTGTCCACACCCAAAACATAAGAAAATAATGCTCCAAAATCCAGCGCAAACAACTATAACTCTATTAAACTACAAGACTTACAGGCTTGATTTTTTCTTTTAAAGCAATCATTTTGAAGAGAAATAATTAAGTGCAATTAAGCACTCACTGCAAAAATGTGGAGAATGAGTTCATAACACAGACCAGTGTATCTGCAAGGCAGTGAATAATAATTTTTAACACACTATTTTTAATTTTCAGTGGCTGAGAAGACTAAATGAAACTCAATGAAGTCCAGAGAACCCCCAAGTGAACTACATATTTATTGTATCACTGAATTAAGTAGTTTGTGCTGTAAGTCAGCCATCTCTGGCATTTGGAACAAAAAGAAGTGAGGTCACTGATGACACAGACAAGTGTCACAGGAAATGAGCCAAAGCAAACATACCACTGAACCAACAAATCCTTTTTCTGCCCTTCCTGTTTTACAAGTCAGATCAACACAGAGACAAAACAGGAAAGATAAAGAGGAAGAGGAGGAAAACGGATAGAGGACCCTGTGACACAGTCACAGTCACACTACCCAACCCAGATGTCAGATACCAACCTTAACCCATTGGCACTGGTAGAGTTCGGCAGATGTGGTGCAGAAGGTTGACTACCAAAGGCTGGTGGAGGCCAGGGACTGCCCCAGGACATGCCACCAACCGAAAGTGGTCTCCTAGGGTACGGCGAGTAGACAGAAGTAGGATGAGCTGCAGCAGCTCTTCCTGTCCCTTGGAGGCTTGGCCGGTTCAGACTCCCTGACGAGAAGGAATGTCGTGAACGGCTGGGCATAGGTCCGGTGCTGCTGTGGCTCAAACACTGCTGGCAGGAGCAGGCAGGGCCTGAGGGGATAGCTGGGGGTCCAGAGGAGGCCAGTGGGTAGGGGAGGTTACACTGTCGTCGCACCTGGCGTCTGAAACCTGTGGATTTGTTAACCTGGGCCAGAGATGTGAGATCCACTATATAATTGTATCCATGTGGGCCTAGGTCTGCTGTGCCTTGGCGGGCTTGATAACTATGCTCCAAAAGGATGGAGGTTCGAGTCTCATATGGGGTCCATCCTCCTTCATCATTGGCCCATTCCCAATAAACACCACTCCCAAGGCCCGAAGACTGGGCAAACAGAGACCGACGTACTGACCGGGTCTTTCCTGGAAATTAAAGCCACAGAGTTTTTAGTGAATGCAATGAAAGTAAAAACTACAAATCTCAGACATTTAGATCAATATACACAATGAGCTTACGAAAGCCCAAAGAGAAATGCACCCTGGTCTCTCACTTATATGTACAGTATAGTGCAAAAGTCTTAGCCACCACCTATTTTTAGCTTTTCCTAGGAAAATGAGAAATAAATGCAACCTTTTATTAAAATGTGCAAACATGCATGGAAATACAGTACATAAGCGTTTGCACATTTCTAACAAACTTTAAAGTCAATATTTGGTGTGACCACCTTTATTCTTTGACACAGCCTGAACTTTCTTAGGCAAGCTTTTTTGAAATTTTCTTTTAATAGTCTTCAGGAATAGTTCTCCAGGCTTCCTGAAGGACATTCCAAAGCGCTTTTTTGGATGTTGGCTGCAGAACACTGCTTCAACAAAGTTTAGGTCCAGGCTTCGGTAAAGCCCATCCTTTTACTGCATTTGGCAGTGGTTTTGGACCATTGTCATGCTGAAAATTAAGCCATTACCAATCAGATACTTTACAGATGGTGTATCAAATTCTGATGGGACTTTTCTGTATCCATAATTCAACCAAATTTGACAAGACCCACAAGACCAGAAATACAGTCCCAAACCATGGCAGAACCTCCACCAATTTTACAGATGGCTGTTGAAAATCACTGTTGTACCTCTCTCCTGACAGTTTTATTTACTGGCAATGATTTGAACCACAACTTTCAAATTTGGATTCAATAATTAAGACTTGTTGCCACTGATTATCAGTACAGTTCTTGTTCAATGTGACATACTTCAGCCTTTTCTCCATTTCCCTTCCTTTTGAATGGCTTCTTGATAGCCACTGAGACCATTTCTGATGGGGCTTCAGCGAACAGTTGATGGATCAACTGAAGGGCCAGATAAATCTCTCAGGTCCTGTGTCAGGTCTTTGCTGGATTTTTTTCTTATTTCTTAAGAACATGGCTTTCAGATAGTGTTCACCTGCTGTAGATAGTTTTAAGGCCTGCCACTTCTTCTTTTGTCCTCCACTAGTCCAGTTTTGCAAAATTACCTAAGAACACACTACACACCCTTTTGTTTAATATAGTTTTGCACTTTAATGGTGTAAGAATACTATTTAATGACAGACTACTTCACCCAAATAGTGGGGAGGAATGTTACCACAGGTTTTTCTTTCGTGCTGATGCTGAATTTTACAATCAGCACTGATTCCAGCAGACCACACACAAATACACATCCACATATTTATACGTTACAATTTCAATGGCCACTTCCCTATGGAATTTAAAACTCATTATAAATGAGCAAATATGTCTTCTCTCTGGGTGCAACTATGGTGTAAATATGTTTCAAGCATAGTTTTGTGGATATTTTATTTGGTAAAATAGACCAGTGCTTATATAGTGCATTTCTACTCTGAGGACTTTTTACTACAAGCCTCATTCACCAATTCACACACATTCACACAGTGCTTTACGCAACGCCTTTAAGCACATTTAACTATCATGCACACATTCACACTCCATCGGATGCATCGGGAGGAATTTGGTGTTCAGCGTCTTGCTCAAGGGCACTTCGGCAAGCAGAGTGGAGAGGCCTGGGATCGAACGGCCAACGTTCTTGTTGGAGTACGACCCGCTCTATCTCCTGAGCCACAACCACCCCAAAATACGTATTTAAGGCGTGGAAATAATTTTTAACAGTACCTTTATGGATATAGTTTTTGCTACTTTTTATTAAACTGTGCACATATTTTAAAATTCTGCTGCTGCACAGAATGCAAATTTCCCTATTGTGGGACTAATAAAGGATCAGCTTATCTTAATGCCTGTCAAATTGTATTATCTTTGGCACTGTTCATAGATTACTTTTTAAAAAACTGGGGATACATTGTGTTTTTGCAACAGATTGCCTGTAACAAAGTGCCTAAAGAGAGAACACTTGGTGCTTTGCTAAGCTGTTAAATGCAGAAACAACACTGGTTCACCCCTTGTGTTAGTGCCTTATTTCATGATGACTGGTCAGAGTTGCTTAACATACAATCAAATAACACTCCTCTGAAAATGGTCAGGTACAAGGACTGGACTGAAAATGGGTGAAAAGCCTGGAAAACTTTTGCTCAAAACCACTTTAAAGAAACTGTGAGAAAGTCTGGCTCCTTGGAAGCAAAATATACAGAAAATAGGTGCTGCTCAAGACTTTTGCACAGTACTGTACATGTAAGCAATGCAAATTTAACAACGAAGATTAGACTAGATATCTGTCTAATGCTGCTGCGTCGTGGGTTTATCTGTCACAGCTTGGAATATGTGTCGAGTTCAGTAACTTTATCCTGAATACTTCTCAGCTTGCATCAAAACAACAGCGCCCCTGCAAGCTAATGCTAAGCAGCTAACGTCGTAGCCACCCGGGCCTGTGAGGTTTGGGGCACGGTATTTTAAAAGAAGAAAGGTCGCGACATGTTAAATATGTTTACCTGTGTCCTGTCGAAACTGCTTCAAGCTCGGTATGTCAATGAGGTAAGGCGACAGGCTGGGGTCTGATTGTCCGAGGCAGATGCTCGTTGAGCCGGGTGCTCCTGCTCTCTGGCCCCGCGGTGACAGACACCTCTCGATGTAGGCGCTCACTTGGCCGCTGTAAGGCCGCCAGTAGCCCAGGTCATCCTGCCATTCCCACACCGCTATCATGGGCTGAGACTGTCCAGCGGACCCGGAGGGAGCAGTTGACACCGGGGGCCCGTTTCTGGAGCCGTTCACCCGGGCGCAGGACCCAGACACAATCGCCATATTCACCGAGCTAACGACAACTCGTTCTGGTTAACTAGTCAACCGATTGTGGCTGCGACGAAGACAAAGTGCGCTAGCGAGGCTAGCTCGGCTCGTTAAAAAATTCCATTATGAATGTGTTAACGCGCCTCTGAGGTAGGGATCAATCTGTAGACAGCCCAGATAAACACCTAAGTGCATGTTTGCAAAGCTGATGCATTCACAAGGCTTAGCAGTGCATGTTAACGTTAGCTTTGTGCCAGCGTTGCCAAGGATTCGTCTTCCTCTGCCGCTGCCTTCAGGGACCATCGGAAATATCCGCACTCAACTCTTGTCTGCGGAAGCCTCGAGTAAACCGGCAGTAACCGCGGGCTCTAGTTTCTGGAAGCTGTAATTAAGTTAGAGCATAGTCAGTGGCGATTCCAGAGACTGCTGGGGCCCTTGGCAAATAATCACAGGGGGCCCCTCTAACCACAAAGTTGGGAAGAAACCAAGCTCCTTTGTTATTGTATTTAAGTAGAGTTTTGTTTGTACTGGAGTATTTTTTTTTTCCTGACAACTTTTTACTTTTACTCGCCACATTTGAACACAAATATCTCCACTTTCTACTGTTTACATTTTCAAAACAGACTCATTATTTTAGGTCAGTGGTTCTCAGACTGCAGGGTGCAGACACCCAGGTGAAAAATATTAAGTCACTAAGGTAAACAGATATGCTTAAAAATCTGTCGATGCTATGGTGCTGATAAAATGCACCTTTATCTCAGTAAAATTCATCATGGATCCTTTATTGCGCTTTCTGTTTCCAATTTGCACATCTTGTCCCCATTGCCATCTAAGTTATTAATATTGTTTATTTGTCTACATACAATGTGTACTTTGGTATCTTAAATTACTGTTCTATCTATCTATCTAGTGACTGATAAAATTCTGGTGTGTGGGACATGCATTTTTGTGTTGGGCACAAACCCTTTTTTGGGCTCTGAAGTGAAAAGTTTGAGAACCCCTGCTTTAAGTTTAACGCATTTGAGGGGAGTTATTGATTATTTCACATCACTTCCCAGCATCAAATCCATTTGAACCCAAAAGGAGTGAACAATAAAACATAAAAGGCAATCCTATTGGTGTATCTGTCATGGGTGCTTTTCACCTGTAACTGACATAAAAGACTTAGAGATGAAAGAGCCATGAAACAGATTGCGTCATTTATAATACTCATACTCATTTTTCTGTTTAAGAGTGGAAGAAAAACAATCCATCTACAGTAAATAGAGGTAGTTTTTTCTCTGCTTTGATTTTCCCTGCTTTTGTTCTGCATAACTGTTTTTCATTCATTGCAATAACTAACAGAATTTGCAATTTCCCCCCCTGGGATTAATAAAGTATTCTGATTCTGAAATAAAGTTAATGTTCTCTCGTATAATATCATTTCATAATTATAATAACATGGCATAAGGTTCAGTTAGCTTCGCTCAAAAATAGTAGATAGAAATGTCCTTCATATACTTAGGTTTTTCCTTTTACACTTTGAGCGCAATTCAGAGCCTGAACTTTTTCACTTTTACTTGATTAAAGAAGTTGAATACATTCTTCAGCTTCTATCAAAATCTTTTTATAACTGAAATATCTGCAGGAATATGTGTACTTTTGCCACCTCTGCTCCAACCAGTTTTCATCACCATGGAACGGTACAGCTTTCTACAGATGACAGACAGATGACAGTCCTGTCCTACTGAGATGACTCTGCAATTGTGGGGAGAGTCAGTGATAGATACAATTCTGAGTACAGAGGACTAGTGGACCGCTCTGTGGCATGGCGTGGGGATAGTAATTTTATGTTAAATGTGGACTAGATAAAGGAGATGATTGTGGATTTTAGAAATAAAAATAGAAAGCCTTTATTGTCATTGTATGCTATGACACACAACAAAATTAGGAACTCCTTCTGGTGCATTAAAGACACATTCACACAACATACTCCAGAGGGACAGAGCAGACTCTACTTCCTGAGGAAGCCTAGGTCCTTCAACATTTGCAACAAGATGTTGCGCATCTTCTAAAAGTCTGTGGTGGAGAGTGTAATTTGCCTTGCAGCCATCTGTTGGGGCAGCAGCATCAGAGCTAGAGACTCAAAGAAACTGAACAAATTGATGAAGAAGGCCGGCTCTGTGCTGGGGACAGCTCTGGAGCTCCTACAGCTAAGGAAAGAAGACTGTTGCATAAGTTACAAAGCATAATGGACAACACAACACTGCACACCCTCAACACACCACAGTGTGTTCAGTCAGAGGCTCCTTCAGCTCCACTGCAACAAGGAACAGTACAGGAGGTCATTCCTGCCCACAGCAATAGCCCCACACAATGATTCTTTGTAATGATTATGACTAATGGCAAATGCTGATTTATTTTGTTACTGCAACAACATAATTCCTCTTTGGGATTAATAAAGTATTATTCAATTCAATTTAGTTCATTATGTTATACGTAATCTGCCAGTAATGTGTTAACAAACTCAGTTTAAAAGGCTTTCATGGAATAGCGTTAGAATTTCTCAAATTTAACCTTAGAGTGCTGTTGTTGGGCTCAGCTTGCACTAATGGTTGTGTACTATTTACTTTCATTTTAATAGGGACATTGTAATAGTTCCAAAACAGAACATTAAACTTATGTGCTGGAGCTTGCATTTGCTACTTATATACAGTTGTCAGAACCATAAAACCACTTGACTACATTATCAATATGGAAAATACAATAAAATACACATACCACGCTGCACATACAGTACAACAGTTTACAGCATGTACACATTTCGTTGCATCTACATTTTAATACCTTTGCATTCATAACTTGACAGTTTGCAACCAAAGTGACTGGAGTCAGGTAGGCCCCCCACACAGAGAGGTCAAGTCTCTCCTAATGTTATGAAATCTTTGCACGTTGCCACTTTAAAGTTTGTCGGCCCTTGGGGAGGGTGGGCTCACTGGCCTCGGGACCCAAGCAGTTGTCAGCCTTGCCTGATGGCAATCAGTGCGTCTGAGCACAGTGAATAAGACTTGAAATGCCCTCAGTCTTTACACAGTAAAATTAAATATTTACTGTGCTGATAGGCTACAACGTTATTATATCATTTTAAACAACCATTTCTTTAGTTTTAAATTTTTTTAGTTTCCAGAATTTGTTTGATCATTTCAGTTTAATTTAAAAGTTCAGTTAGGTTTTTATTAATTTCAATAATTTTCTCTCTTTTTTATGTAATGGGCGATGTTTGACAGGGGTCAAATTTAAGAAGTGCATACAGTTCTAAAATTACAGTCCAACAATACAAACTCTTGACACACAGTACCAATAAACATAAGCACCAATGTCCCCTAAGGGGATTGTATTAACAAATCTAACTAAACTGACAAAGCTAAATATTTTAAATTTATATTTTATTTTACTGTCGCTTCAGTTAGTCCTGCTTTTCCCCCTAAAGACTAAGTCAGCTAAAATGGGGTTCTTCCACATCTATTTCAGTTTTCAGTTGAGTTTAAATATAAAAACTTGACATGTTCTCTCTAATCTGGACCCCAATATGTTTGAAAGTGAAGGCTCTTCAAATACATATCAAGCCTGGTGTTACTTTTTGTAAAAAAAAAAAAAGAATAAAAAGAGCTAGAATGGAATGAAATTGTGACTGGGTTATCTCTAGGTGAACGCTGGAGCCCCGAAGGATCTTGGAATAATATCTCAGACAATAACGCACGGACAGTCTTCATTCCTGGGCACAAGTGGTGGTGCAAGGTGATGATTTATTTAGGGCATTGCAGGTGGGGGGGAGGGAATCCTTAAGGTGGAGCACAATGTCTTGTGCCATCTCTGACCATCACCTATGATGCCTAATACACAAATTCTTAAAACAAAACAATAGAAGTATATATTTTATTTATAGTTATGGCAAACATTCCTCACTTCTAAATTATTAACTTACAAGGTGTGCATGAAGGTTGCATTCTTCTTCTTTCACACTATCCTCTTACTTCCCTGCTTCAAGAGATGAGAGCCCTCTTGGTAGCATTTCTGCCCTCAACTGGAGATAAATGGGTATGACAAATAACTGTCCATATGAAAATCTCCCAACAGCCTTCTAAAACCTCAGGCAGGTTGCTTAAATGATTATTAAAAAACATTTTTTTTCAGGATTTAAACAAAAACCACACTGTCTGTGAGTGGAAACAGTACAGTGTTTGTCATTTTTTTGTAGCCACGGCTGTCACCTGAGCTGGCAATCTGCTTTCGACCAGTTTGACTGTGACACACACAACAAACTTCGGGACAAAGAAAAAATATGGCTGAACAGTGCACAGAATATTCAGGTAACACTGGTTTGGAAGACTATATCAAGCAGGCTAACTGGTAGCAGGTGAGGTATAATGATTGGATATAAAAGTAGTATCCTTCAAAGGATGGCAGTGGCCCACCCATTTGTGCCAAAATTCATGAGAGAATTGTTAGACAGTTCAAAAGGAAAATTTCTCAGTGCAAACTTGCATAGAATTTTGGTCTTTTAACATCTACATTGCATAAAATTGTGAAAAGATCCAAAGAATTCAGAGACATCTTAGTGTGTAATGGGCAAGGTTGGAACTCAGTGATGAATGTGTGTGATCTTGCCTAAGAAACCATCATTTTTTTTTTTTTTTTTTTTTTTTAAAAAACTGTA
>VUQH01000912.1:4361-28968 GCA_015106775.1 Etroplus canarensis
GGCGAGTGTGTGTGTGTGTGTGTGTGTGTGTGTGTGTGTGTGTGTGTGTGTGTGTGTGTGTGTGTGTGTGTGTATGTGTGTGAGACAGGGAAGAGTCGCAGGGTGTCAAGTCTTCCCTGTGTCTGTGTCTCATCTGCAGCAGATTTTCCAGCTGAGAGGGAAGGCCAGCAGGAGAGGACTAAGCTTAAAACTAAAGAGATGATCAAAACACAGACCACCAGCAGACTCTAACATGGGGATTCAGAACATTCATACTCACCCAGAACTGCTGCCAGCATCCAAGCAACTAGGACCACAGTTGATACTGATCAGGCCTAGTTACACACCAGCTTTACTTTCTTTAAGCAGCACTTTGAGCTGCCAGTACCCTGCAAGCCCCAAGCACAGCAATGATGTGAGTGCTTTATAACAGCAAAAAAGAAGTCTCATCTCATTTTTCTCAACAGCGGTATCATTTTAAGATGGTCAGAGCTGACAGAGGGGCACAATGCCAGCCCCTTGCAGAGCGTTTTAGTCATTATCGTGGACCACACAGCCTGTTTCAAGTAGACCTCCACAGGTTACTCTGTTAACTAATTGTACACTACAGGCAAGATCAGATTCTGTTGTCAAGAAAAGGGAAGATTCATAACTTTTCCCCTCTGTGTATTCATAAAGCTGATGAGATAATGAGGTCTTTTTCTGGACTCAAGGCATAAATGAGCAGTAGTATTAAACACTTTTTCATATTAACAGCTGGAGAGTTCATGGTTTTGACCAGTCAGAGACCTCAGTACTGCAGATCCCTTGTATTCGTATTTTGTTGGTTATATATTTGTTTTGGTCTTGAGTTTCTGTTGTACAAATTTTTACTTGCTCTTTGTTCTTTAGTGCCATTCGTTTTATTGATGTTTGTGGCTGCATGCATGATTGCATACAAATGTATTTTTTTTTTCAGTATGTCTGTGTGCTGACTCCTGAGCCAAGACCACGTCTCAGGCTTATCTGGAAGGCCTGGCGTCAGCTTCCTTAAGTGCTGTCAGTGTCGCATGGTAACAGCAGCTCTGCAGCCTCTTAATTAGTTTAGCAGCTAAAGCATCCTTGTCATTTTGCGGTCAGTAAACTCCGCTAGAGAAAATGAAGTCCAAGCATCTGCCACCTCGTCAACCCCCACGCAGCCAGCCTAACAAAAAAATAATGATTATGTGCCATGTATATTTGTGTGTTTGCTGTTTTCACTTTTTGCTTTTAGAAATAATTGCTGTTGGTTGTGTGGCAGCATCAGAGGAAGGGCATTAATGATTCTCACTGGCCGCGAGGAACCACTGCGCTGCAGAGTGCGGGAGAGAGAACAACTCATATTCTACAGTCGAACTAAACATGTGTGAGAGTGTGTGTGGCTGAATGTGTTTGTGTTGGGTAATATATTTTTAGTAGATTCCTTACTTTGTTGTTCAGTATCATATTGTGTGCAGACTAATAATTACTTCAGCAATATGTGCAGAGATGTGCATATATCTTATGACTTTAATATGAGTGCATGTTTGTGCATGTGCAGTGTATGTGCATGGCCGTCCTTTTTCACGGATTAGCTGGTGAATGCTGCGAGAGGATGATCAGACTGGGAGCACACCAGGGTTGCTCTGCGATCACATAGGGATTATGGGGGATATAGAGCTGTAGTTGATTCCAGGCCCGCCTCCAGTTAGGCTCATCTCCGCCACACTCCCCTCACACATACCACTTTAATTGCCTTTGCTTCTTTCATTACTTTTATTGCCTCTCCTCTGCTTTGCCTGCTCCCTGGGCTTGTGGAAAGGTCATTGTGATGGTGCTGGTGTGCTCACAGCCACCATCTCTCTGAATAGCAGGAGATGATGATGGGGCTGAAGCTGGGCAAATGAGTGACACATCAGGGTAGTCACTGATGGGCTGTGGATAGATTTTCTTAAACTGTGTTCAAGTCTATTATATGAAAACAAGTTTGTAAAGGAAGACGAGCATAATAATATTTTCAAATGGCACCCAGCTTTTGCCAGTCACAAAAATAATTTTGCAAACAACAAAGTGGAATTTCATTCTATGGTGGAGCTATAGTTTTTTGTAGTTCTCTTACTGTAAGCAAACTATGCTGTTGTGGAGAATCATAAGGAAGTAATGGCATTAATAAAAAAGATCTTGATCACCTTAGAAAGAGAAGGGTGTGCAAGAGTATTAATGGCACTAACAATGTCAGTGCATTGAAGAAGTTATAGTCCTTAGATGAGAGACATGTTTATGTTTTATTGTATCCCCTATGCACAACACTAAAAAAGTATAGTTCTTAGGGTTTGGGGACCCTGAAGTAACTTACAGTTTAAACTGTGAAACAATAAATTGTGCTTACCATTCAAGTAAAATTACTTTTTTCAAAACATACTATAATATACTATACTAGGATCTTCTTTTTTATCCTGCCCTTAAAACACGGCAATTATACCCAATTGAAGTACTGTTACTGTCGTTGTATTTTTGTTTGATATTTTTTCATTCATTATGCTGTTGCATTGCTTGAGTTCTTGGAGATTTCAAAATACAGTGAGGCCAGGTCTACTAGAGACATTGCTGGTAGTGTGGAACTTTTAATTTTAATGAAGGTAATGATAATGTCTCTGAGACACAGCTGTGCCCTTAATGTTATTCTTAGTCCACATCATCACCAGTTTTTCTTGATGCACCTTATTTCTAAAGCTTCACAAGCTTAAGTCTGTAGAAGAACAGGAATGCAATAGAGCATCATCTCTGTTACTGCATCCCTACCACTGCCTTTACCCTTTATTCTCACTCTCTCTTCTACTGTCTCTGTCCCAGTACAAGTAGAGGTTGTGTGTGTGTAGAGATTTTGTGCTTAGTTTGACTGTTCTCATGTCCACAAGAAGCTTTACACTGTCATCAGTCAGTCCTGAAATGTAAGCAAGTCTGCTTTAATAAACACTTTTCTACTCTTATGATCTTTCTGCACTTTTGCAGTAATTGGTTTTTATCCCAACAATAGCTAATGCGCATTTTATCATATCCCAACATTGCTGCAGGCAAGCAAATGAATAACTGGCACCGAAACTAAAGGAGCAAAGAACTAAGATCAGTTATCTACGGCAAGAAAGAGAAAGTGGAGACAGAGTTATGTTTATGTAGTTTATTCTCAGCTGGAAAAGAAAATCAGTACACCTTTTTATTTGAGCCTTTCTTTGTATTTACAGACTCACCTGCAGGAGGGTGTGGAATCAACAAATTGAGGTCAAGTCTAAGCTTAATCAGATCAGAAGACTGCAGAGGAAAAAATCTAGGTATATCCCTTGAAAATCTACTACATTTATTGTCATGCAGGTCAAATTTTCACATTTATATTCAGTGTAATACATTTATGTTAGGCCCTCATGCAAATAGAAAGCTGAACAAGGCTTCAATAATGTGCACTTAAACAGCACACCTGAAATACTATGGTATGTATTATTGATAAATTTTAACTTCCACAGACCTGATTACTGAGTATCTCATTTTAGTTTTAAATGTGTAACGTTTTATGTCCTGAAAAATTTTGACATTATAATAAATGTAAAGCGCTGACTACAGCATCCACTCTTCACTTCTCTGTGCTTCTGTTTTCATTTTTTGTAGAGCAAATCAAATAGAAAAACATTTCACTAATTTCAGTTTAAAAACAATTCATTATTGGGTCAATTTAATGTAATAATAGAACAGTATTGTATCCCTGATATTAAATTTGGTTTAAAACCTTACTTCCATGGAGTCGAAAATGTACAAAGGAGATGATTTGGAGCCAACATTACCCATGCAGAATTGTTAACTACACTCCTTATTTAACTACCTTAAGTAGTTTTTGTTTACACCAGAGGAAAAATATTGTAGCTCCAGTCTGGTCAGTTGTGAACTTTAAATCAGAAGTGGTCATACAGTTGAGCCTGGTGCTGAGCTACACTTTCGGGAATAGTTGATGCTGTATATAATAGCTATTGTGGTAGAATTCAGCATGACATGGGCTATTAACCATTATGCTTCATTAAGAAACAAGACCATTTAGCATCAAAGAATCACATAGTGTTTTCCTTTCCTCAAAGCAAAAATTGTTGGTATAGTCCAAACACCACTCCAGCCAGAGTATCCATTCATAAGTTAGTTTGCTTTCTTTCCTCTGCATCATCTCACCAAGCTGACAACAAGACATTACAGACTCAAATGTGAAACAGTCCATGACTTGGTAAAAATCATGCTCCTGGCAAAGACCCCATTTTGCTTTCAAATGAGGTGCAGCAAATCTATACAAGCCCCTCTCTGCTTTTGCTCTGGTTGACTCAAGAGACGGTGTCAGTGACAAAGAAGCGAGTCTTCAGATGGAGCAAGAGTGTTTCTGGAGTGGCTCATCTGAAACATGGGTCAATAGAAACATTCACCAGCACATCACAGACACTGAAAAACAAAGATGCTGCATAACTCCCCAGATTTTATTGGCTGTCATGTTGATTTTTTTCTTGTTCTGGGATTAACATAGGCCTCAGTGTGTTTGTGTGACTAATGGTCTGTGTTTTTTCCGGCTGTGAAATCGGCAGCCTAAGAGCCCCGAACAGCCTGAGCATCAGTGTTTGAAGTCTGCTGCCCCCATGGGTTGTGCCTCTGGGTCCTGCTGCTAATGCAGCCCCAGCACATTTCTCTCTCCATCTCAGAGCAGGGGTTCTCCTTTACATACAACCATGTTTAGCACTTCTCCCCTTCTGCACCTACAATGACCCCCCACTATAATCTGCTTCACTCTAGCCAGCTTGTGTCTGCCTCACCTGTGTGGCCCAGTCTTGACTGATGGCTAAAGCTTGTTAACACTGAAGACACATTTGGGCAGTTACTTGGGAAATGTTGAAGGTGGCAAAGGGAGTCAGTGATCAAAGGACATCTAAAGGCAGAATCGGAAGAGGTCTCACATCCCCAGCACAGTTTGAGCTTCCAGAGTTGGCAAACTTTTCCCCCAAAAGACCCAAGGACATTCTCTCCTCTTGCCAGACAGATAAGTGTTGGTTGCTGTTAGTGTTCACCATGTCCCCATAGGACAGTTAAAGTAAACATGTCGCTCAGTCGTCACCATGGAAACATTTTCTAAATAAAATATGGATTTTATGTGTTGCTTGAAAAACAGTTATTTGGTGGTAGAATGGTATCCCCCAGCTGAAGCCTCATTTCATTTTTCTCAACCAATATCACCTTGCCTCATAGTAAGCCATGTTTGTGCTGCCTGGTATTTGCCTGCAACACATTCTTATCTGACATCCTCTCAAACTGAAAGCAGGGAAATTGGGGCTGATTCAGGGGATAAGTTTTTGGTGATGGAAGGACAGAGGCAAAGCAAGAGAGAGGGGAGAAAGATGTGAACCCAATCTGCCATGTGTTGACTGTACTGATTAGGGGCTTGTGCTAAGAAGAGCCTTTCTATCCCTTCAGTCCTTATGTTTACTTTGAACCCTACCACCCTTCTCTACACAGGCATCACTGCAGCGAGAGCACCCTCTCTCAATATCAAATGCATCACAGGAGGCACTAGCATTATTTTGTATGCCATCTAGTACAATTAAAAAGATGACAAGTTGACTAGAGCTAGAAGGTGTTTAGTAGAAATTGTCAAAAGGTAGGAAAGTTGCAGTAAGTAGAGTGATTAGTAATGTGACGTGACAGAGCATTTGCTGAGTTTAAGTCTAACAGCTCTGCATTTGTATCTGTGTACACCGGTAGAAAACAGATGCAAAACTGAGCCCATTAGGGGCTGTGGGTTTACTGGAGCAACGTCCAGCTAATGTTTTGGGCCATTCAGAAAGCCTGCAGGGAGCCAGGATTACATAGCTGGGCGTAAAAGCGAAAGCAGAAATGCAGGAAAAAATAATAATACACAGATAAATAAGGGATGGGACTACATGAAGAGAAGCTAGGAAAATAGCACATCTATTCCCACTCAGCATGTTTGTTTATTTATGGCATCTGAAGGCCAGGTCTGGATGCAGGGTGGGGGCTGAGGAAAGGCTTTCCCTCACATAGTCCAGCTCCCTAGCTTTCATTAAGTGTCATTACCAGTATTTTCAGAAAGCTGGCCAGGCTGAGACCTAACATCCCCTTTACAGATAGTTTGCCATGCATATGGATGTATTTCTGATCCCTCTTATCCACCACTGAGGAGGGGGAATTAGGCCAGCGAGGAGGAGAGGAGGGGGCTTAAAGGGTGCATCCATATCTGACTTTAATGGTAAATATGGAGCTCTTACTTCAATTGAGGAACAGTATCCATGCTTGCCATGTTTTTTTGTATATGGTTATCAACACTGCAAGAATTTCACTTAAGATTCTCCTTTTTTATGACCAAAAAGGCCATGTACCCCCATTTCTGTACAATCAAATATGTTTTACGCTCTTTAGAAGAGTTGCATTTTCATTTCAGCACAGTACCAGATACTCTCAGTTCTATTTTAACATGTGCATTTCTAGCAGCATGGTATTCATTAACAATTTGCTGTTCCAGTTCACTTACTTTGAGAGCATCCCCTGATTGATGGGGGGCCTTGTTCTGTTTATTTGTATATCAGGGAATGAAAAATTCATATTGTACGCTTTTTCGAGCGGAAGTTATCTAGATTCAGTGTAAATGGTACTTGGGATTAGATTTTCACAGGAGATTGCTGTTATTAAGGAGAAAAATCCGACTCCTTTGAGCAGTCATCTTCCTGGGAGGCAATCTATTTCTTTTTCACGGAGCCCAAGTGCTGGACCAGGCTCTTAATGCACTGAAGCAAAAGTGCTTCGGTCCGCAACCTTTCACGCCTTCAGCTCTCCTTTATGTGATTGAATAGTTAATAACTACGAGTCGCCTTTGAAAGGTGTGCTTTGGTCCTTCTGAGGCACTTCTTTTTGTCTGTTTGGCTGCTGTACCTGCCCATTGCTCTGTCTGCCTGCATGTCTACTTGCCCCAGATGCCAAGTCAACTGATAGCCCACCTCTTCTCCACCAGCCCTTTTTACTTTTATCTTTGTCTCTCACCTGACTTCCCACTTGTGTGTCTGGCTGTCTGGCTGTCTTAGTGTGTACATCAGAATTTTGAGTGCTATGTATCACATCTTTTCTGTCTCCTACTTCCTTTTTTGCTTCACATTCACACAAATAGACATACACACACTCCCTCACACAGCTCATTAGCCCATCCCACGCTCACAGCTCTGACAGAATGTGACCCTGCCTAATTGTGTACCATGCTCATTTGTTCTCCCTGCATGATGTGACGATTGCTTATTTATTCTCCTCAGGGCTCCCTTCTCACATTAAAATGATTGACTCATTTCATTCACTGCACATTTTCAAGCTTTATTTGATAAGCTCATTTCCCTTGGCATTCAAATTCTGCCTTTTCCCATGCTTAAAAGTTATAATGTTACTGAAGCACATTATTATTCATAGTCGGGATTGTTTCTTCTGCTAATTATCTGTGTTAGAAAATAATTTTGCACGTGTGATTCTGTTTATTCTGGTGGAATTGAGCAGCACAAAAGGGCAGACATTAACGATGCAGTTGGGATAGCTGAGGAGCCAATTGTGTACACAAAGTTGGCAGACGCGGTCAACAAGAAGCTTAAGAGGGATTGGGACGCTGTCGAAACTTGGCCAGAATAAGCAGAGCAAATTTGCATTCGGTTAGAATTTACATCTGGTTAGGGACCTGTTTTACAAACGAAAAAGCCATCAACCTTTTTGCCCACTCGTGTAATGAGGAAGTGTTTTGACACAAAAAGAACCATAGCAAGTGATTGCTGATTGGGGATTTGGGCAGCATTGTTACAGCAGGATTTCAGCTCTTGTAATTTAGTCAGCTGACAGTCAATGTTTTCCCCCCTCTAGCTACTGTATATCAGCGAGGCTTCAGTGACACAGCAACTGATGGAGACTTACTCGCTGCACTGCTGGATCATGTGAGAGTAAGATTTGTGCAAGTGACAAGCTTAAAAAGGCATGACTGACAGAGGTCAGTAATGTAATGCACATGAAGTGTTATTTGGCTACAAGGGTACAAGGAATGTTTGTTCAGATTTTTAGGGTTATTTTCAACTGTATGACATGAAAAATTACTACTTCATGTAAGCCCTTGTTATGTTACTAATTAACAGCATTTAAAATGTGAGAACTTTTGCTTCTTTTGATCACTGTGACTGTTAACCCATAAGAACCAAGACCTGTTTTTCCTTACAGGAAAATTATGGGGGATATACAACAGACCAAGAGGCCACACAGCTGTAAAAAATGTGAAGTGTTTGTTACATGCATGTCACCATGGGTTCTTATGGGTTAATTTATTTTGCTAATATTGTAAAAATGAAGCGGCAAAAGCCAAGACTCGTTACTTTCAGTAAGAAATCCAGTCCAGGCCTTTATTTTTCACATTACAACTCATCAAGAGTGGCTTTAATGAAGGTTACTGGTTCGATTCCAGGTAGGGAACACAAGCCCTTCTCAGGCTTGTGTCAGGAAGGGCTTCTAGTGTAAAACCACTGCCAAATTACCAATGTGGATTAATGTGCTGTGGCGACCCCTTCATGGAAAAAACAAGAGAGCAGCCGTAAGGTACATTTTAGATTGGCTATAATGAGAAACCTGATTATGAAACTTTTAGGGGGCTCCAAAACCAACTCACAGAAATGATTAATCTCCAAATCTAGGTTTTTGTAGCATCCTTTTTCCCCCCCAACAACTTTAATTGCCTTGATCAGCAATGTATTCTAATGGTGTCTCTTGTGCTTTTGCAGTGATTTGACTTCAGGATGACATTCACAAAGCAGAGAGCCTGCAGAAGAGAAGAGTCACTGCATACCTTTTTCAGCCTTTGTGCTTCTAACTTGCCATGATTGTTGCATAGCTGGGAGAGTTTCTGCAAAAGAGCTTGCCCTTGAGGAGACCTTGAGGGGGCTTTGTCCTTGCATGCGGAAAGGGACCTTTGAGATTTGGACAGTTCTTGGAATGGACAGATTACACCATTCCAAAACAAGGGACTGTTGACCTCACCAAGATTTTATGATTTGTTTCAGAGTCTTGTGTAAGAGTTTTGCATGTGGAGAAAATAAAAGGGTACATATATATATCAGTTGAATAAAGAGTTTTGCACTGTGTTTCTGCAGATGACTAGATAGAACTGTTAATAATTTATGAATGTATAAAACTCAAAACATGAAATATTGAACTGTTTATAATTGTTAATAATTTAACAGTTAAATACTATCAAACTATATAGGCGTAAATGTCATTGTGAGGTTCTGTTCTTTGTTTTTGTGTCAGAATGCCGTTATTCAAATCAGTGAATTAATTTCAGTTAGTTTTCAGTGAATGTAAACCAAATAAATAATTGGCTTAAAGTAATAAAAATCTATATTTTATTATTGAGTTTCTTTACGTTGTTTTCTTCTAACGAAAGTGAAGCACTTTTGAGTCACATAAAACAACTACTCCTAGAGCAATAGACCCATGAGCCAATGTAGCCAAAATCTTAATGAATGTGCCCAGATAGACAAGAAATTGCATCCAAATAAAAGAATAATAAAGGCATCTAAACCCTAACAAGTCTGCCTTTGTTCTTCCACTCCACCCACCACAAGCAGGCATTGTTGCAGCTTTGAGGGCAGCTCTGAGAGTTCCATGCCCATCGGCCTTCAATCACATGGGATGTCTGAGTTTGACAGTATAAAGTCTTTCTTCTAGAACAAAATATAACCCCTAAGCAATAGTGGATGAGCTGTTAGTAACCATACAGTCCACAGGGAGGCAGACCAAGCATGGTAGTACAGTGTACACAAAGTGCTGGTTAGGGATAAGACAATGGACCAGTAAAAATATTACTAAATGCAGCAACATTCTTAAATTTCTCACTATTTTCTTCTTTCAGCAAATATGGCTTTTAGCAGTTTGGCTTAATACAAATCAAAAATAAAAGTCTTGAAAACAGAAGTTAATCTGTTTAATGTTAATTTAATTACCAGATTATGGCAACTGTATTAAAAGTAATAAAATGCTCTCTTTCAAACTCTTTTCTCCCACAGAAGTTGCGTCTGTTATCTTTTTCCTGCATCTCTTTGATTTTTCTGTGAGGACATAGTGTGAGCTCACACAGAAGCATTTTGATAGGTAAGTTGTTCACTTACTGACACTACAGAAGGATTAATTCCTGTCATACACCAAAAGGCATCATCAGTTCTTGCCTTGGTAAGATCAATAAGCAACATATTTTTTCCAGCATAGCAGTCAATATGCAATACTTAAGGTTTATGAGGAACAAATGAGCACCAATAATTATTATTAATACTGAAATATCTCCAGGCATTGAATTTAGTGGCATTCACCATCTTATGTGCATATCCCACCGGTTTAAGGTTTTGTCCCCCTATCTGTGCCTGTTCCATACAGGAATGTTAACACAACAAATGGACCAATGTATTATTGTTTCTGCAAAAGGCCTGATGGACTTGCCTGTCTAGCCATGGTGTAGCCAGTGTATTCATGGTCATCTGAGGAGGGTGGCGCATAGACTTTTTCCAGTAATTTGGTTAAAGACCTATTAAGCCAGTCATTATTTTTGTTCATATACAGTTAGGTCCATAAGTTTTTGGACAATGACACCATTTTTCCAATTTTATCTCTTTACACTACCAGAATGGAGTTCAAATCAAACAGTTAAGATCTGTTTGAAGTGCTGCATTTCAGCTTAATTGCATTGTTTTTTAATTGAAGGTATTTTTATACACAGTCCCCCATTTTCAGAGGTTCAAAAGTAAATGGAAAAACTAGTATAACTAACTATAAGGATTATTTTTGATACTTGGAGGAAAATCCTTTGCAATCAATGACTGCCTAAAGTCTAGAACCCATGAACATCACCAAATGTTGTTTACTCTCTTGAGATGTTCTGTCAGGCCTTTACTGCAGTTGCCTTCACTGGCTGCTTGTTTGTGGGTCTCTTTACCTTCATTTTTGGCTTCAGTAATTGAAAAGCATACGCTATTGAGTTGAGGTCAGGTGAAGAATATCCCATTTTTTGCCTCAAGAAATTTTGGGTTGCTTTTTAGTCCATTTGTGATTATCCATTTGCACTGTGAAGCGCCTTCCAATCTTTTTGCGGCATTTGGCTGAATCTGAGCAGACAGTATAGCCCTGTACACTTCAGAATTCATACTGCTACTTCTATCAGCAGTCACATCATCAATAAACACTACCGACCCGTTTCCAATGGCAGCCTTATATGCCCATGCCATAACATTGCCTCCCTTCTCTTGACAGATGATGTGGTATTCTTATGATCATGAGCTGTTCCTTTCTTCCTCCATTCTTCTTTTTTCCCCATCATTCTGGTATAAGCTCATCTTGGTTTCATCTCACCAAGGATTTTCTTTTTGGGGGACTTTTTGAGATGTTTTCTGGCAAAGTCTAATTGGGCCTTTCTGTTTTTTAGTGTAAGATGTATTTTGCACCTTGTTGTGAATCCTCTGTATTTACATACATGGAAGCATCTGTTATAGACTTTAAAAATGATATGCCTACCTCCTTAAGAGTGTTATGTAGGGGTTTGGTTTATGAAAAAACCCTTCATAAATAGCATGTTGGTAATGTCATTGTAAGAATGTAAGAAAATGTAATTTTACATTGACATAAGACAAATCACTTACATTTTTTTCTTAAAAACAAGTGATGAGAAAGAATATTTACCATTCTTAAAACACAGTAATAATTCAGTCTGTTGCTGATTAAAATATATTTTTAAGTTAAAAAAATGCTTATCCCTGATTTAGCATAATCTTTTGCGCTGACATGAATACTTTCAAAAACCACACCAAACTGATGGTTGTATAGTTCAAAGACACTGCAGCTCAGTGATTTCTTTTCTTAAAAGAATATGCAGCACCTGGTAGGGACACTAGATACAAACAGGCACTGCCCATTTACTTTGTTATACAAAGCCACTCTCAGCAAAAGCAGTTTTAAAGTGAAGGACAGCTAACAACAAGCATATATTGCCTCCTGTTTCCATCGTAAACCGCATGTGGGTTTAGAACTGTTGAAGGTAAGGAACTACAGAAAACAAGGGTTGAGGTGTGGGGTGTGTAACATTCAAAATTCAATCAAGTGAAGGCCATCTCCAGCAGGGTAACAGCATGTGGAGGCGGAGGGATGAGGGAAAACTCAGCTGAAGTTTCCACTGGGCCTGCTGTGTTCCTAATGCAGCCTTGGATGTAATTGGGTCCCAGAAGGCTGTTCATTATTGTGGGTGAGCGAGGCAACAAAACAGAAAGGGGTAGAAGGAGAAAGAAAATGTCTCATTCTTTGCTCAGTGCCTTTGTCCTGGCACCATTATGGGACATGAGTTAATTAAAAGAGCAGTTGATGCCTCTGTTTTTCTCATCAATCTCACTTCTGTTCTTATTAAGTTTGTAATGACAGCAGAGCTTGTCCCTGTCAGCCACCAGACACTTAACTGAGGGAAAGAATGAGAGGACAGCAAGGGTGGGGCAGTTCATGTGAGACACAGCTCATCTCAACAAATCTCACAGTGGTCAACAACTAACATAATCCCTCCATCAAATCTCAGGGTGATGATATGTAGTCTGGAGAGAATGGCTGCACTCTTAGGAAAAAGCAGTGTCTTTATTTGGGGTGTGGTAGAAGAGCCCATTTAAGAGGCGTGGTTTTGCACCCTAATCCTGCAGCTCCTATCTGAACTGCCTTGGAGGCCATTTTAATTCCTCTGTCATTACAGGCACCGTCCTCGGAAAGCTTTAGTAAAGGTGACTGCTGACACTGTCATTCACAAGGACAATTTCAAAATGTCAGCCCATAGCTGAGATTTGTCTCATTAAAGTTGGTGGAGTCCATTATATCCATCCCCTCCTCCACCTGCCACACTCAATCAAGATGACTTGGCGAACTGCTGGGATTGAGGGGATGCTCATAATATGCTTATTTGCATTAGAGCAACAGTGAGACAGATGATCACTAACCAACAAGAAAGGACTGTAGCAAAAGGAGTCAGCTAAGAGGAAAAACATTGCTAGTTAGTGTACAGTACATCTGTAGAATTCACAGTCAGACCAGTTTCTTTTTGTCTTTATTTGCAAATTGACACCAGCTAGTAGAAGAGATTTCAGCCAAGAAATACAAGAAATGTAACTGATGAAGATACTGGCTCACCATGCAAGACTTTATTCAACAGTCTTGTAACCTGAAGATTTACATACAGCTTCAGTACCCCAGCTCCTCATCCAAAGCGTATCAACATCTTACAGCTGAAGGGTTTCAAAGCAAAGAGATCATGCATGTAGATGTGAGGCATATGTGGGTGTGAGTGCCTGAGAGAGTGAGGGACAGATTGTTGCTTTTTGTTTCTCTCTGATCAGTTTCACTCACCTCACTTCACAAATGTGAAGCTGACAGTGGTGGGAAAAACACAATAAACTGCTTAACGTTTTAGTAATGTGGCTGAGTTTGGGTTATTAGACAGTGTGCAAACAAGCCTCTTGACCTCCCTGAAATAAAGATTTTAGGTAAGTGTGAAACTTTCCCAACCAGTTAATATCTTCTTCCCAAACTTGTCATTGAGCATTTCTTATAGTGCTAAAAAAATATGAGTCCATTAAGCAGCAAATAACTGAAAAATCAGTTGTTTTAGTCTTTTTTCTGAAATATTATACATTGTCTTGTTCAGGCATGGAAATGTGAGGAGTTTCTGCTTCGCTTTCTTTTGTGATTCGATGACCAAGAAGTTAATTTTGGGGCATAATTCTTTCGCTAAATGCGATGGAAAAAAATTTATAAAACCTCAAGTAAGTGGCTGGTTAATAGATAAATAATACTGCAGCATTATTACTTTTTCGGTGCCTAATCTCTAGCTATAGAACATGATTATAGACATACCTTGTGCACAGTTGCTAACTTCTAAATTAATCATTTACAACTTCTTTTTTACACATGCAGCCCAAACTGAGCTGCATCAGTTTTACTTATCAAATTCTTATTCATACTACTGCAAAACTAATTTAAATGTGTTTGCATAAAACTGATTGCACTGAAAAACACATCAAATAAAATTACACTGGCTTTAAAAAAAACTAACTTTTTTTCATTTACAAATGATACTGAAAGGTTAAAAAAAAAATCATAAGCCTGGCTTGATGTAGAAAAGACAAATCAGAGCAATGTAGCTATTCAAGCATGCCTTTCACTAGTTTTGTTACAGATAGACCAGTCTATCTGAAGCTGCATGAATTTCCAATCAGCTGAGGCAGCAGAAGTGGGTGTACAACAACAAAAGTACCCTTTAATAAGATGTACTTCTAAAGATTTGTTTCACGGAAAGCCACAACAACAAATTTTCAACATATGCACCATAAAACTCAAACCATTTATATGTTTAATCCAGCGTGGTGAAGTAATGAAGCAACGCTTTGCCACATTAAATTGTTGAAACAAGGTCAACAGAAAGGAGAAAAAGGTCAATTGCTTAAGCCTGTATGAGTGTATTGTGGGTATTAGGATGTATCACAATACAACTCTAGAGTCAGTAGACACTCATGCTACAAGTACATTTTGAATAGTGCTTCAATCTGTAGAGGAGCACTTCAAGGTAGCATGTGTCGTTTAAGCCACAACACTACAAGAACTAGTAAATACAAGGACGTGGAGACAGGTAACACTTACATTAGATTACTATTTATCAGTTGTACTCTGATAACACAGTCAGGAATATAGAAAATTAAGTTTTAGTTTTTAGCGGTGGTAAAATTATAAACACCTCTCTAAAAGCTTTTCAATAATGAACACATATATATGAGTGGAAAAAATCAGCAGTCCTTTTTCCTTAAAATGCAGCATGGAAACAGCTAGTGAAGGTGAGGAAGATGCAGGGAGGCTTTCTGAGCCACCTGGCTTCTCACGGAGTCTTGTGCCTTATACAAGTTCTCACTCTAGTGGTCTGCATGTGAACTGCAAATACAATGTTTTTGCTTGTGCTGGTGTGGTCCAAATCTAGATGACAATGACTCCTTAGAAGCTGACATGACTGGTGAGCTTTTGCTTCCACAGGGAGCTACAGTCCAAAGCGGGCAGGGGTGCGTCTGGGCGTCATGGGGGCCTCTTCTCTTCTTCCTGGTGTGCAGATTTTTACTGCTCTGAATCGGGGGGGGGTAAAAAAAGAAAAAAAAAAAACAAAAAACAGGCACAAAGCAGTTATTTCGTGTGACAGCCTTAAAAACAGTTTTATTGCTTTTAGTCAGATGCTGAGCATGTCTTACAATAGGCTAAGGAGCCTTTTTTTAAAAAAAAAAAAAAAAAGCTGCATGAAAACATGAAACATGAAAACAGCAAAACTGCAGGAGAGTGAAAAGGCAGACTGGTGTCTCTGAAGAGTGTTGGGACGTAGAGCCTGACGCCTCTGACAGTGCAATCTATCATCTTTAATTACAGCAGTGTGACACTGACACTTCTCTCATCTCTCCCTCCTGCTAACACGCACGCACACACACACACACACACACACACACACATACACCCCTACCTGCAGCAATTACAACCATCAGGCCATAACCTCCTTCTGTCACTCTGACTCTGACCCCTCCCCCATAGTGTATTCTACAGTAAACCATTGTTTATTGTAGCATAAACACTGGTTTGACACTTAACTAAAACTCAGCCAAAATACTGTTTTTGCACATTTCATAGTGAAACAAAGCGGCAGAAAACTTATGGTCTGCAGGCAAAGCAAACCAGACTCACCATGGGGAGTCAGCTAGACCACTTTCTAATGGACTAAATATAACTGATGGAAGAAGTTCCATCTATGTTTAATGTTGTATAAATACTTAAAAATAAATAATTTGTGATTTATATGGAGCTGCAGCTACTTAATGCAGTAAAAAGTTAAAACTAGTATAAAACGACAGTTAATTGTAGCAAGCATATGTAGATAACAAATCATTAACTTAAATAATTCAAAAATTGGCCCAATTAGGCTCTAAGCATTTATTATTCAGTTTGTCTAATAAATATTGCTGTTTATTAAACAGTCATTGCCCTTCTGTCTACCAGCAAAAGTTGCAACTTGAACTGGAAACTGCTCAAAGTGCATTTTACATTTTGAAAACTATGCTGCTGTATTTTGGAAATTTTAAAATATTTTCTCAACAATGCAGGGGTCATGTACATTTCAATTCTTTTTGCAAAATACAAAAATCTATTAACACACTAAAAGCTGATATAATGCATCAGATCTTCTAAAAAGAAAATAAAAAAACATACAGCATAGCATCACAATATTTTGCATGCCAATATTGTATCCATACAGGGATACCAAATATCAATATTTTATTATATAAACTGCATGTACAAATTAAACTT
This sequence comes from Etroplus canarensis, assembly GCA_015106775.1. NCBI lineage: Eukaryota > Metazoa > Chordata > Actinopteri > Cichliformes > Cichlidae > Etroplus > Etroplus canarensis. The sequence goes on from VUQH01000912.1 coordinate 20,787, forward strand.
TTTTGTACTTGAATAATAACATCTGTTGCTTTTTCAGTACACCTATGCAGCCCACGTAGTAGCTTAAGGGACTGTTTAACTTTTGTTGTGCAACTTGCACTGTTCAAAATATATGTAAATGTTCATAGCTCAACAACAACTAGACCAAGGATGTCAAAGTCATTTTACATTATGGGACACGTATGGTCCAGTTTCTTCTTAAGTAGCCTAGACCAGTGAAACTTTTGCCTAATAGCTTATCAAAAAACCCGCCTCCAACTTGTTCCACTTCCAGTGTAAAAAAGTTTCACTACACATTCAATCCCTGAGATGTCTTAAGAAGAAGAAATGGAATTTTAATGTCCATATTATACAGAAATGCCACTGTAGTAAATCAAAGAAACCCACCTGCACTTGTTATTGGGCTTACATTTTAAGAAATTAAGGACTTTATTATGTTATTTTAAAAACAGAAAATGTCCATTGTCAATGTAAAAAAAAAAAAAGAAAATGTTTTTGTTAAACTAACAACTAATAGTCCTTCTTACTTTAGCATATAAAAGATCAGTAAAAGACAACTCATGAAAATATAGTCTAAAATGTATACCCTCCTTCTTTTAAATGTCCACATTTTCTAAAGCCATCCAGTGGGCCTGAATTTACCCTTCCATGGGCCTGTTCTGGCCCACGGTTCGAACGTTTGGCAACCCAGGACTAGACTGTCATAAACAGTTCAGGCTGCCATTTATGACTGGTTTTAATGGCAGTATCAGAATCAGAATCAGGATACTTTATTAATCCCCAGGAGGGAAATTACTACTATATTATTAGTAATGTTAGTATCGGTCAGTTTGAAGTGAGAGTAACAGACTGAGAACTTTTATCTTATTAAATAAAATAGATATTAATAGTTTAGCTTTGGGGACACAATTAGCAGTTTTAAAAAGTTCATAAATGGTAGTATATCCCAATAAGTTATTGCAATACTTAGCATATCACAAAATGTTTTAAATTACAATAATATTGTATCTTGAGTTAAGCATTGTGATACCATATCATGGGGTCCCACCTCAAACAATCATCCAGCCTGAAAACAGTGCAATGTGATTCTAACCCTTAGGCTGAATTTAAATCAGTACTATATTTATATACCAAAATGATTATTTTATTATTTAGGTTTAATACCCACCCTAAGTATACATGAGTATGTTTAATACCACAAGTTTTAACTCACTAAAGTGTTTTATATGCAACTACTCAGTCTCCCATCACACACTGGGATAACTGGTCTGATTGTATAAACACAATGTTCTATATTTATACATAATACAGGTAACAGGGCCATTTACTAATTCATAGCAGTGATGTGTGCTGCTGAGCAAGGAGACAGGTGATAAGCAGCTGGCACATGAAAGCATACCTAACAAAATATTTCATCTTGGTCACACTGAACTGAGAGAGGAGAAGCTTGTAAGGCCTGCCAGAGGACAAAGGCAGCCATGAGCCCAGGAGAGCCTTCAACTTCATTATCAAACACCCAGCTTCCTCTTCTTAAATCTAATTCTTAATCCTATACCTCGAGTGTGATTATTTTCAACATATCTGTCACAGACGTGGCCACACTACACTGAAGACAGATAAACCAGCTGATTAATTAACAATAAAAGTTCTTTTTTAAATTTGTCTTTATAACCTTATTTCTCTATGTAAAGCTTGGAGATGGGTGTGAAATTAATTTTTTGGTCTAATTTGAAAATGAACATTCCCCTCCTTTCTCTGTTCTGCTATGGCACAATTTAAATTGCTGCAGTAATGGGGGTCAGCCAGGAGTCAATATTATTTCTTTTTGTCTCGTCTGGAGGGACCAGAGGTGAGAAAAGCTCATCATGAAGAGTGAGAAAGGTGGAGTAGAGAGAGGGGGAGAAAAGGAGAGGGAGGGAGGGCAGGGTGAAGATAGGGGATTGGCAGCAGGGTAGGTAAATTAAACGTTTCTAATCTTGACTGTGTATGGAAAATGAGGGCCACAGGGAACTATTGTTGGATGAGGCCCATGTAGAGAACCAAAAGGAGGAGAGATTTGTTGCCGACTTACTTCACACTGCCAACGTTCTTCTTCTGCTGCTCTTCTCGACGAGTTCGCAGCTGCTCCTCAGCCAGGGCCATCTCCTCCTCCATGTTGCTGATCTCTTCCTTCGCCCTGCGACGGTTCTCCTAGAAGTCAAACACAGACGGTTTCAAGAAAAATACAGAAATGTATATATGTACGAGGTATATTACCAAAAGTAGGAGACCAAAACTTTGCAGCTATGTGTGGTTGGTCTTATCTCAAAATCACTGGTCATTAGCATGTTGCTATAAACAGCCTCCACTCTTCTAGGAAGTCACAAGATTTGGGGTAAAAATGAGAACTAAAGCCTGGCTCAAAGACAGTGTTTCTGTGGATCCCAATAGTGAATGTATATTAAAATCTTTCTTACCAAAATGGGCATTTGATTTCTTTACAGAACTGCCTTTCTGCATGAGGATACTTCCATGTTGAAACAAGAAAATATGTTTGTGTGAAAATATGTCTGAATACCTGCCAAGTCAGGGCCTTAGCTATGGGTTACGAGACAAATCTGACAGGTCAGAATGGATATGAACAACATAGAAAAAACAACACGAAATTCATCTTATTGTTAGAATTGTATTTCGGGATTTGACTTATTGTGTGAATTGGGGGAAAATTTTTACCTAAAAGTTATTCAAAAATATCAAAGCAAAAACATCATTGGTTGCAGTGGGGTCAGTACACACTGCTTTGTCCTGAGGGAGTCAAAAGCTAAAGGGTTTCAAAAGTGATCCAAAAAATAAATAAATAAATAAAAAAAATAAAAAATAATAATAATATAAAATGTGAGAAATAAAGTTGTGGGAGCAGACAATTTATAAATGGTGTGAAGCCTGTGAGCTAGTTCAGGCAAGAAATTCAAGCTGCTCTGCATCATACTCATTAACAAGCCTCGCTCACCTCACATATACTAAAAAACTCCTCTAATTTGGTGGTTGATTCATTTAAGCTACACAATTTTCCTCTGACATAGCAATGCCACTGCTTCCCTTCATCACTGCCTGCTGTTGTAACCCTTCCACTACCCCAGCATCCACCTGTTTACTCATGATGAGCTTGATCTGGACATTCCTGTCTACATACCTTGCCTGCATTGTGAATGGATCAAATACACATTGAGCAAGCATGTCTTACCTGTCTGCTTTTCCCAGCATGTTTGATGCTATAAAACATGGGCCCCAGCTCTGCCAGCCACTCTCCATCAACTGCTGTCACACACTGCATGTACTCCTATAATACAAAACACAAATTTGACATCAACAACATATCTATGAATTACTGTTTTTGATGTGGGCCAAAATCTGCAGCCATTAAGACTTTTTACCTTTGTGGTCATTACAAGTTCATGGTAGATAATGTAGTCAGGAGTGTAGCCCATTCCAAACAGGGAGCTGGTAGGATGGAGGTGACATGGCATACCTGTCCTCACATTCACATATTCACCAATGCCCTAGGAGGAAACACATGCATAAATAAATTAAATGCTCAGGATCCTGGTTGCTGCAGTGTGCCTGTGTCTACTTTTGCACTTTAGGGTCAGAGCAAAGCAGGTCATCTGGGTTAATTTGCTTCTCTACCTGGTTTAGACAGCGGGAACGAAATGGAAAGTAGATCCAACATTACTATGACTGCATGGGTTGACATAAGTCAAACTGAGAACCTTAGTTATATAGGCATGATTTCAAATTTCCTTTCAGATTTTACCACTGTATTAATGTGAGGCCAGAGGGGATATTTCACACCTCTGTAATTAAGCTGCTATAAATCTGCCACAACCAGATGCCACTAGGTGTAACATATTAACTGAGGAAACTGTAAGTGGAGAAAGTACCTTGAGCTTTGCAGCCTGGTGAAAATAAGCAGCACAGATGCACTTTCTAATGATGTCCCAGTCTGAACCACAGGAAACCAGGTTCATCCTCTGCTGCACCATGATGTCCTTTAACTGCGAGCGCACCTCACGCACCTGCATAAAAAACAATATTTATTCAAAGTAGAACCCAGGAAAAAACCAAATCAAACCTGATGGCTTGCAACTGATTGTTTTAAAAATGTACATCACTGCAATCATGTAAAAGTCAGTCAGTCTGAAAATATTACAAGATCTCAACTTTATGCAAACACCAAACTCAAAGCAAGAAGACAGTTCATTGTTAAAACTGCATGGTGTCAACACAATAGCTTACAAACTGCAATTCAACAAATGCAAACTGAAAGACATGTTTCCATCCAATGCCAGAGGATAGTCAGAAAGCAAATAAGTGAAGCATTGCAAATCTGACCTTGCGCATGGCCTTGGTGTGGATGAAGTGCTCATTGCACCAGATGCTGGAATAATTGTTGTTTTTCCACTGCATGTAGACATTAAGATAGGTGAGATGGTCACTCTCTGGGACTGAGAACTTCTCCCTCACCTGGTCACTCTCCTCCTCACGACCCTGTCAAGGCACACAGGTTGAATTTATTATTTTAAAGTGCAAATTAGTATATAAAAATGCAACAACTAATAGTCATTAAGCAGAAACAAGCTGCGAACACAGACATATTTGGACCAAATTGTACATCAGAAGGCCGATGTGGGACATGCATGTTACATTACATTAAAGCATATTAGTAAATTGCATCTGTCTGAGCCTTCATGTGAGATCCAGATCCAAGCTCATCATGAGAAATGGTGATTTTCCACATGCAAGTAATCATTTACCCATTGTTATTATATAATATGGATTTTACATTAAGAAATGGTAAATAAGATTTTTTCCTTAAGATTTATTTTTTGCCTTTTTTTTCTTAGATTGTACAGTGTAAAGAGAGTAAAGGGCAGGCCCAGGGCAGACCACTGCAAGGACTAGCCTTGGTAATGTGGGTCGCATGCTCAACCAAGTGAACTATATCTGATAAGTGGGATCCTTAAAAAATATAACAATGGGGTCAGCACCCTTTATAGTAAGCTGATGATATACAGTATTTGCCTCAGTCTTACACTAGCAATAAAATGAGATGGACATACAGAACGCATGCAACTTGGGCGAGTTATCTGAAAAATGAGCATTGAAGTTTTGCTGCAAGTCACTCTCCTGCTCTTTCCAAAATTTCCCATTTACCTTTAATGCAACTGTCAAATAAGGCATATTGCCCAAAAAAAGTACCTTAGGTCTGTAGAAAATGGCTGGCACAGACAACATGGAGACAATGATGAGAATGTCAGCACTGCAGCCCATGTCACAGGACACTATCAGCATCTTGGAGAGGGCAGGGTCAAGAGGAAATTCCACCATCAGACGCCCTGTTGGTGTCAAAGCACCTGAAAAGACACAAGGAAACACCAGGACAAATTCATATGTGTAAAATATAAAAATGGATGAGATGTAAACAACATAGAAGGGACAAGCATTAAGACGAGCGATAAGCTTCTTTTCCATCAAAAGCCTGCTGGCGCAAGGGAGAAGCCAGCATTATGTGACACTTACTTATCTATCACCGTGAGAGAGGAGAATGAACTGCTGACAGCTGAGAACACTTGTAGAAAAAAATAGAAAGTGAGATCAAAAACTTTGCAGTTTCTGATTTAAATGATTAGGCGAAAGAGTCTAAGAAGCTTATGAGGAGGAAAAGCAGAGTAGCAGAGAAGCCAGTTTGGGGCAGGTAAGCCTTAATCAGAGATAATCTGCTGTTAACACACCATACAGGGAATCATCAAAAGTCCCCCCTTATCCCCAAATCCCTAAATCCCCTGGAATCTGGCTAAGGATGAGACTGAAATGAGACCCAACCAGTCAAATCAAACACAGGATCAGTTACTAGGCAATTACTCCACTGGCTAAACCTCACAACTATCTCCTTCAGGCCTGTTTGCAGCGTCTGCACTATCAATGCAGCATCCTTTACAGAATCTAGTCTCATGCCTGTGTTTGTAGTGTCACCATCACTATGCATCTGCTCAAAGCAGTGCTTTGGGAGAAATGCAATTCCTAAATACCCAATATCCTATGTCATCACTTCAGGAAGATGATTTATATTGTTTGGCCCTACAGTATAAAAAGGCTTGTCTGGGCCAGGTTTGGCCTGTTACAACAGGCAGTTAGAAAAAAGAGGAGAAGGCATCATTTTCTATGACAAATTTCATACTGGTGTGTACATTCTGTACAATGAAGCTCAGGTATACAGAAATAACAAGTTTAGACTTCAACAAATGCATAAAAAATAAAATTAAGTTTAAATATTTGTGTGTCTGTCTGTTTATTTTATACCAAAATTTGCAACAATAGGAAAGACAAACGTGAAATGATATGACTTAAAATAAAATTGCACGTAAGTTTAAAGTTGCATTAAACTATATTTTTGGATACAAAATATTTGAACAAAGCTTTACTTTGGAGACATATTTTAAGGGCTGAACTATCAACTACTTGTTTTGCTGATAAAATGTTAAAACATAGAGGGAACATATTTGCTCACACATAGAGCAAAGAAAAGTATCAAACACAATTACACTTTCTTAGTATACAGAACTCTACTTAGCTGTCAAAAAGCTATCCAACTGTGACATATTGTAAAGTTTGACATACTAGAAATAAATAAAAATTATTTACTAAAGACGCATGTAATTTAACACCATAATTCCCCCTTGTTCAAGTTAAACAGAAACAATAGTGTGACAGGCTGAAGCCAATAAAAATATAATTTAGGCAAGCCGAGTAGCCAGCAGCAGACCTGTTTAGGCAAATAACAGTTTTTCTACTAATCAGTCACAACTTTACCAGTGACATGAACTGACTGAATGAAAACCTTCACTTCCTAACAAGCACTTTTCCTTACAATCAGTATTACATTTCATGTCGTGTCAAAGGAAGTGTATGAGGCTACAAAAAAGGAAAAGGAGTTATTAGTGACATAGGAAACACAATAGGAAGGTGAAGATGGTGATGTACAGGACTCTACAGTGTGAGGGTTTCACTTGCATTTGCAATTAAAATAGATCAGAATAATGCATTTAGAACCACGTGATGAAGTGTTATAAAAATTTAACTTAAGCAATCTCAATTTTTTAACCAAAAAATTTGTAATAAAACAATGACACAATCGTTATGAGTGCAATAAATCACAGATCACAAACCTGTGTTGTCCAAAGCTCCCAAGATCCAGAGCTGGTACATGGAGTTTAGCATGTTATCCTCAGGTGGCGGATCCATGAAGTGGAAAAGGAGCAAATCCTGAACTCCCAGAGACTTTAACAGCAGAACTACATTGGCCAAGTTGGTCCTCTGAATCTCTGGTATGGTGGTGGTCAGCATCTCATTCTTAAAGGCGCTCTGAGTATACAGCCTGGATGGGCAATAGAACAAAAAGACCAACAAGTGCGTGCAACATTTAAGCCACCAAGAATGATGCTTGAGTAAAACTGATTATTTTAAAAAAAAAAAGTAAATTCATTTCTGCTTGTTTTTGAAGCAAACTGAAAAAACAACACGGAGAGTGAAAATACTTCTCTGGGCCATCTTGTTATGCATCTATACAAATCAGTACAAAACATACACTTAAGTATTCAGACAATGAGACAAATTTTCTAATTTTATCTCTTTACACTACCACAGTGGGTTTAAAATCAATCAAGATCAACATATTGCATTAACTGTTTAGGTATTAAAGCCATTTTATACATAGTCCCTCATTTTCAGATGATTAAAAGCAACTGGACAGACATCAATTTACAGTGGGTACGGAAAGTATTCAGACCCCTTTAAATTTTTCACTCTTTGTGTCATTGCAGCCATTTGCCAAAATCAAAAAAGTTCATTTTATTTCTCATTAATGTAAACTCAGCACCCCATCCTGACAGAAAAAAACCAGAAATGTAGAAATTTTTGCAAATTTATTAAAAAAGAAAAACTGAAATATCACATGGTCATAAGTATTCAGACCCTGTGCTCAGTATTGAGTAGAAGCACCGTTTTGAGCTAGTACAGCCATGAGTCTTCTTGGGAATGATGCAACAAGTTTTTCACACCTGGATTTGGGGATCCTCTGCCATTCTTCCTTGCAGATCCTCTCCAGTTCTGTCAGGTTGGATGGTGAACGTTGGTGGACAGCCAT